>DWPT01006666.1:0-11298 GCA_018251895.1 Agathymus mariae mariae
CAATTCATTTATAAGCGTGATTTCAACGTGACAATCCTTGTTATAACTCGTACTTATTAATTATAATAAAATATTATTATATGAATTACTTACTGAAATGTTTGAAATCGGGATCAAGTCTAATAGGTAGTAGGTAGGCAACTGATTGTGTCTGTAACTCAGGACTACGAGGTATCCCCTGCCTGTCGTAAGGGGTGACTAGAGGGGACTTCCGAGGTTGCGGATGATAAGAGTGGAAGCTCAGACTGTCCGGCTAGCGGCCCCGGGAAGGACGATAGTATATGTGGCTGCGTACCATTGTTAAGGTCGGATGGTGCGGGAAGGGGCAGCTTCTCCCTACCAGGCATAGCCCGATTGGGGCACCGCGCTCTGAGGACTCCGGTTGCGTTCCACCAGAGATAACGGAGTCTTCTTTGTAGCGCCGAGCACAGCCACCGAGGGGGATTTAATTGCAATAAAAATAGAACATAACCCGACTCCACGCTCCCACGACACCAGGTTTTGTTTGGATCCTTGAACGTTACCGCCTCGGAAACAAAAACAAAGGTAGATACATGATACGCTAGGTTCACTCCTACCACATCCTAATATTTTATCAATATTACATTTAGTTATTAATTAAGATTTTAAATTGCCACGTATGTACGTACATAAAAAATGCATACACATGATCGTAGAATCTATTTTTGGTATCGGTTTAAAATTGTTATCTGTGTTATCAGTAGATAAATATCGTTTATTGTGACAAAACTCACTCTCTAATGATTTGTGTATAAAATATTTTGATAACATTAACCATATTTTCACTCGTAATTTAACAACTTAACCTAGGTACATAACAATTTCACAGATTCAGTAAAATAATACAGATTTGTTCTACGCTACAACAAATACCACACCTTGAATCGAGGTCGTCTACCATACAGAGTTGAACAGCCATAGACTTCTCTTGAATGTGAATACAGGACTCAATGAACTGAAAATACATTCGTGAACAAGAGGTTAGTACGCGAACTGTGTATCGTTTTTATTAACTAAGTATAACATAGTAGAATGATTTCATAATATATGTACAATTTATTTGAAAATTTAAAGCGTTAACATTAACTTTTAACGTTAATATCATAAGGTTTACCGCTGTCAAATTATGGAACTACCGGAAGATATTTTTATGAGCAGTCAGTGCCTTTGTACAAATATGTATTTCATTTATTTATTTATTTTTATTTGGGGGTAATAATTAAACAAAAAACATTCTAATCATGATAAATGACACTAAATTTATAATCCATGTAGAGTTTTATCGGCTTAATTTAAAAATAACATTTTCTGAATTATCGTGTGGATCGCGTCTAATCAGGAAATGGTAACTTTCAGTGCCACCTTAAGTCTCTTCCACAATTGAACAATCAAGCAAACAGATCAAACCTTTAACAGTGTTCACCTTTGTACCGACAATATTAATTATTGTTTTTTATGTAAATAACTATAACCAATCAGACTAGCTTACATTAAACTCTGCCACTACATAAATGACATTTTACGGTTGATCCAGGAGGGTGGTAAAGAACTCTACAGCCATGGACGAGTACCGTTGGAGTAAGCCGACTCTCGACCTCTGTCAAGGCAAATCCTCCACTATTCAGCAGAATACATGTCGAGGTTGGCTTAGACTCAATAAAAAATGTTACATATCCAGATACATCGATTTTAATTTAATATTACTTTTATTGAACTGACTTCTTTAACAGTCAAGAACAGCAACAATACGAACATAAAACTAATTTTACTGACAAGCACAAAAGATTACTTAAACTCGTATTCGCCGTTTTAGAACCGACGTTACAAAAAGCGAGAAATCCACCAATCGTCTCCGGCCACTCAAATGCACCCTATACATTCATTGAGAACTAAAACACTTTGAAGCGAGCGCCACTAACATTGATTTACGTGGGTCTATTCATACGTAATTGCACCGACCCGGTCTAGAGTGGACGTGCGTCCTCTGGACTTAGATTGAAAATACTAAAAAATGACCAATAACAATCCAGTATTATGTATATACCGTGGAATTGAATTGCTGTTATTCCAAGACGTATATATTCGTTCAGTGATACGGAATCATTCCACACAAAGATATAAAGAATATATTATTAGAAAGACGTCAGCCGATTAGCAGCTTACTACAGAGCACTGGTGTCTTTTTAGATGATACTTGGCATATCAGTATTAATATTATGAGTCATAATACTTTTAATCCCGGAAAATGGATCTGTTGCCGTGGAACAGGAAATAAAAGTTAACATGTATATTCCATTAAGCGAACAGCAAATAAAAGTTGGACTGCCTGGCTATTATTAAATATTATAATAAAAACAAAAAAAAATAATGCGGGTGCTATTTCTAAGCATAAAGCGTATGAAGCCAGCTTGCTAATTGTTAGGACTTCGCATAAATATTATATTATCAGTATTATTATTAAGTCAATAATATTATTGCTGGTATTACTATCTTTTCGAGAAGCCTACCTGGCTATCTACCACCCTCCTGCTTGAGTCGAGTCCAAACGGCTCGTCGTGTTCCGGCTGGAGGCTTGAGAGCCAGTACTTTCTTTATTATTTTCTTCTGTTTTCCTCATCGTCAACACATTAATGATGCCTTGGGTCATGCTGATGTCCATAGGTGACGATGACCACTTACCATCAGTTGGCTCATGTGCTCATTTGTCGGCTATTAAAAACTTAAATTTTAAACTTTTGGCATTTGTTTAACGGTCCTTCATAAAAACCAAATAAAACTGTATTAAATATATTGTCTCTCTATACTGGATAATAGTACTGTAATAAAACGAACGGGGCTGAATTTTAACATCAAATATTTTTTGGAAATTTTGATGCAGGTATAATTTGTTATCAACATAGAGACCTAAACAGATTTCTTTGGACTTTTTGTGTCTATTTATTTACTCACACATAACCCTGAACAGATATAGATGATTTTTGGCATATCGGTAACTTATATCTAACAATATATTGAACTTATACAAAAAAATAAAAATAAAAAAATATACGTGTTTTAGTTTAACCCATCACAAAAAGAGCAGATTCCATGGAATGCCTTTGAATTTTATTGGCCCAAATATTCTGTAATGTCTAATGGAACACACGGCACGGGTTACTTATCTAAAATATTTCACTGAAAGCCTCCGGAAAGATCCAGGTGCGTTTTGTTTAAAGGTTCCGTATTAATGTGTGGATTGGGGGAATTTTCACACATAAAAGATTAGGGGGACGTAATATACCCTGTGGTCATACCTATTTCCACCTTGCATTAGCTGCGCATTTCGGTTGAAAGATTTTGAGGCCAATTACATGAAATGTTCCACATCTCTCAACTTATGGGAAATAGATCAAAATAACAATTTATTTTAATTTACAATAATATCTGATAGTTACATTAAATATATTATTATTATTTTTATGGGTATCATGTATTTACTTTTTATTTTTTTATTACTTTACATATAATCAATCAACATAATTTAATTGTATAATTATATTTAGATTGTATTTAAATGAATAAAGATTGTACCTAATTTGTATAAATTAGCTTAATGCATAAATAATTGATCAAATTATAATTGTTAATTTTATATTAATTAATTAAATGTATTTTATAGTAATGTGTAACAATAAAATATATACATATCTTTCCATGACGATTATTTTCTAGAACCGTGACATCGTACCAGGGCATCATGTGTTGCATGTTGTATGTGATGTTCTGTTCATTGAACAATATAATAATAGGTAAATAAATCATTGTTAAATTTCATACCAACATGAAAATGTCGTAGAGCAAACGTAATGAAACAGTAAACCAATCCGTGCGACCTTATATTTCGTTGCTTGATATTTGCAGCTATGGATGAAACAATAGAAACTCGCGATTGAAAAATTCAAATGTAATATGATTTTGCGTACATAAAAAATGACGGCAGGCTCACCAGAGCTTCCGGCACCGAGAGCCAAATTAGATTGAAATCAGGCGAGACGACGCCGCCTTTATTATCTAAGTAGAAACGAAATTATCGTCCGCATCGATTCCTATAAAGTCGTTTCCGACGTTGCTTCGTGTTCTGTCCTATTTACAGTGAGGGAGTTTTTTTGTTTTACTGTAAAAATAAGTCATTCATTTGCCTTTACTGATAAAAAGTTATTGGTAAAACTAAGTAATTTCATTTAGGATAATTAACCAAAATATTTTAAAGTGATAAACCTTTGATATCATGGATGTGCATAGGCAGTGATAACTACATCATTCGGCTCATCTACTAGTTTATCAGCTATTTCTGTCAAAAATACTAAAATCTATTGATGAGTAAAAACTGTTGTGTGTTATATAAGTCCGTTGCACCGGAGATGAAGATTGCTTCATTTGCCATTGCAAGTATTGCAAGTGGCATTATACAATTATACATCTCAAATAGATCGCCTCCAAATTTTTTTTATAAAATGAACTAAATTACTCACTCCGTTATAATTAATAACTCTATGAGTATACTTTGAGGCGAAAGATTCGTGAATAAATAGATATAAAGACGAAGAAGGAAAGAATATCAGTTAACAGTATACTCAATAAAGTATGAACTCAAAGTACATAAAATTAATAAATCAGTTGTATATATATTTTTTTATTAAAACTTTTAATAATAATGCTATATTTAAAAATATTTATGATTATTGAGGCCTTACAATGATGATATGAGGCAGGCATATGAGACTATGACATGACATTTATTTATTTTATTTATTTATTTATTTGTACACATAAAAATACCGTAATTTATTTGTTAATGGGCGTGCATTTGATAAACAGATTTTTATTTAAACATGACATAAAGTTACCCCTAAATTTTAAATTCGATTATAAGCTGCATGTGTCCGTCATTAAGTCATTAAGTTTTATGTTTGTATCAAGTTTTAAATTTTTTTTCGGGCGCCTGAATTCAAAAATCGCCCATAACAGACTGACAGACAAACAGGCGGAGTTCCGATATTTTTTTTGAATGTAAGAAACTCTTAAAGAGTGAATTTATTGGCATAAAAATAGACCATTAAATATTTAACTCTTCATAAAACAAATTTACACTATTGGTATACCAAAATCGCTAGTTACCAAATCAGTACCATAAACAAATCCAATAAAATACGTGAGTAACTTAAGTCACCCATTCATTATCCTAATTGACACGTTACGTTAGCCTGCCCGCCGCACATGGCCAATGTTTTGATTGATCGTTTTAGTTTGTAACGATATGAATGTCGGCACAGGTAATTTCAAAATACAAATAACTTAATCATTAACTAAACCAAACTATGATTGACAAATATCTGAAGAGAAGGTGCGGCTAGCACCACCTTATTTGAAACTATTTTTTTGGTTTGATTTTCGATTGGAAATTTCGAGGGCAAGTTAACATTTTCTTCTTTGATATTATAGATGTCGTTGGATTTTGGGGATCACTTACCATCACGCGTCCTTTATCAGTCTTAGCTTGTCCACCCTCCGTAAATAACAAAAGGCCGTATCTGATTTTTAATTTATTCTTTAACAAAATTTTAATAGCAAATTGATGTGCTGTCTATATGTATATGTAATATCACTTTAATGTAACTAAAATATATGTCTATAATGTAACTGAATCTTTACTTTTTTTATACATTGTTATCACAAAGTTTTGATAACAATGATATAAAGTACCTAATTTTAATACAAATTTTATTGTTGTTTTGCTGTAACCTTTATATCTATAATGTATCATTAAATTTTAACATCTACCCTCTAAAATGTCGAAACGCTAGATCATAACTTTACATGTTGGCCGTAAACGTCGCAAACAAATAAAGCTTAGTTTTGAGGCGGTTTACCCCTTGGCTGGATACTCTATATCTCTGAACGCATTACGTGTTGCGTCACATCTGTTAACAACACCGCTTGGTAGGCGGATTACCAAAGGATGGTACAGTATAGTAAATGACCTGCTTTATTTCTTCCCAGCCTCCGCCAGTTTACTGTATATGTAATCTACAAATACTCCAACTTAAATTCATCACGATCCGCCTGTAGTAATATGTAAATGAATTCCCGTGTATTTCTAAAACAAGTCAAAGGAATCGAAATAGAGCTTAGTTAATAATTGTTTTTGCTTAAACATATATTTTTCCTCTTGGCTTTTTAATTTTTTTTTAACAAAATACACTTTAATCTCCCACTAGGATTGATATTGCGGATGACGTGAACGAACACAAATATGACATCGCAAACATTCATGATCCGAGAACGTTTGTCATATAAATGTCTGCCCCGGTCGAAAATTGAACCTGCGACTTGTTCGGCAAGCAGGCTCACTATCAACAGGATCATCAAAGAAAGAACCCCCCCGACTGTCTCGTTCTGTTCCCTTCATTGGGATTTACTGTACCATAAACAACTGATATATGAGAAAAAAGGACCTGTCACTTAAATATCAGCTCCGAATTGAATCCGTGACCTTCCTAGGGCAGACAGGGTAGCAACCAATTGAACTACAACGTCATGTAACAATTGTTAGCTACTGGGTAATTGGCGTCAACAGTCACTCATCAAACTTATATAAATTCAAAATCATTTATTCACCAAAACAACTTTAACTGAGATCAATTTTCTTAACATGCATAAGCTGTAAGGATACAAACACTAAATTCTTGTTGATAAGAAACCTGTAAGTCAAATGGAAACAAAGATAGAGATAAGTTTCGTTGATGACAGAAATATTTATAAAATGCGGCGCATACAAAAAGCACCGCACACGCGAAGAACACTTTGCGATGGGCTGAGAGTGGACCTTGTTCCTACTTGCCGTCTATTCTATATACTGTCATTAACAGTGTACTTTCTGAAGTCAATTTGGTATTGAAACAAATTAATTCAAATGTAAAATGAAACTTTTATTTTTGCTTTTTTACTGTCGTTGTATTCAAACGCTTAATCATGAAAACAAATAGCGATAAAATTATATTAAATAAGAGACAGCATGAGTTTTTACAGTTTCTTTCCGAATTATGGGAACTATAAATATTTCTACCCTGTATTATTTGTATTTCTTTCGAAAAAAAAACTTAACATTCCGGGCATAAGTGTATTTACAAAATAACAAAATTATTAAATGATTTTGAATAACTGTTGTAACCTTAAAATAATCCATGTTTGCTCTGTTCATAACAACATAAAATAATTAATGTTCTACTTTACTGTTTAGCATATTCCAAACACCTGTGAGAACTTATACAAAACTCTCATATAAGCTAGATTATTCGCGATATTTCACATTACCGGCTAACTGATGTTCTTTGCGCTACTTTCGAATGGATAAAATATCTTTTTGATAATAAATAATAAGAATAACTGAAAGGAAACAAACCCTACTTTGCAATTATAATTACATATCATTCAATTTAATTTATGAAATCATGCACGCCATTGCATTTTTCCCCACGAGTCCTGCTCCCACATAAATAAAGCGACCGATGTATAGATTCAACTCGGCACGACCGCGTAGCATTCTAAACATGCATGCCTAATTAATAGTGAGAGAAAAACATGGATTCTGCGGAGCGGATTTCCAGGATTTTATTGTAATGACCCGTCTGGCGAATCTCTGTGGGCGGTTAAAAGATGTTCCGAACTGTAAACAACACCCAAAGTAACGACTTTGAAATGTCAAAAGCAAATTAATACCAGAATTAATAATTCAAACCTAATTTTTTTAATATACAATCTGAATCTTATCCAAATGTAAAAAAACTTTTCCAACATGTATCAATCACATGAAAACCATGTGTTGCTCAAAAGAGTGCACCAATATTAGGCAAGATAGAGCTAACCATAGTTGGAGCCACTCACACCACGAAATCGTTTTTGTCTTTACACAAGCAGGAAAATATAGCACATTTCCGGTTTCCGGTTGGCCGTCGCACTGAACCCCAAAAATACTAAATTTTCGATTTGAGTGTGGAGTAAATTTGCCCGCGTTCGCAAAACTCTATAGCAGATAAAAGCTAATGTTTTCCGTGACGTCACGTACGCGTGATGTCATACTCAGTTATGCAGTATCTTTCATCTAATCTGTTATTATGAAGAACGAATGTGTCTGTGTCGAATTGGTGTGATAGAAAATAGGAGGTTAATAAAAAAACTGACTCTAACGTCTAAATTTCTTTATATGCAATTTTCTTATGCATCTATTATTGTCCTTGTAACTTCAGAACCATATTTTACATTCGATAACAATGTTCTTCTTTATTTATTTATTTATTTGTTACATCAACAAAGTTAACACACGTTAACACACATTCGCATAAGTGAATATTTATAAAGAAAAGTTACTTCAATGACGGATGTAATCATGTAACATAAAGTTGAATTACAACCGTAATTGGTAATGATTTATGAAACTTTAGTAACCCCTCTTCTCCCCTATAAAAGTATCCTTAATTATGACCTATATAAGTTTCAAATATGTCAAGAATCATCTAAATATGGTTAGTTGTAGTGTTATACGTGCACGGGGAAACAAACAGAAATAAATAAAAACAATGTTGGATGACTTTAGTGGGAAAATTTCTTGATCTCTTAGGCTGTCAGTGTTTATCGTAAGACAACAGTCGTTAAAATATGTCGACGGGCTTCGGATGGCGTAAGAAATTTCATCATTTTGTAAGCTCTTTAAACTCGAACAAGCTGTAGTCCGGTAAAGGTTATAGGCGTATTGAGATCTCGGGATGTATATGTATGTCCATGACACTTCATAACACAGAACATCCTGGAGCCTCCCACCACAATGTCAGTGTGTGTGCACTTTTAGTGTCCATTCGTGTTTGAGAGTTAATTATTACAATATGCGAGACTACACGAAACCACTTAACTAACTGCTTTGATTTGACATACATATCTATTCAAAATGGGACAAGGTTAGTTTTATTGATTAAACCGACGTAAAACTTTCATAAATTACTCCACATGAGACTAGATTTTATGTACGCCACTAAAGAACTACGTAATTATATATATAGATACACTCTATATAGTACTCTAGAAATCCCTAATACAATCATCGAATTTTGACGAATCAAATGAGCCAATAATCGATTTTCCCTAATTGCTCCAGCAGACGCTGTACCTCGCTTTAAATCAATATGGCGCAAGTGAATTACGAGTATGTATTAAAAGTACATTAATAAGGTAGGCATTCTTATATTACACTAGCAAACTGCCCTCGCTTCGCTACGGAAAAAAACGCCTTACACTAAGTAATATGTAATTGTATTATATAACATTATTATAAACTAATTTATATTTTTTTATTTATGGATTTATGGACTCTCGATGCTTTCCATGACTTCTAAATCAGTCGAGTTCCTTTCGATTGTGTGTCAATTCGTACTTTTGAAGCAGGGTTGTTATGGAGCTTCGTAACCGTAACAGAAAATATCCAAATCCGTATCCAAAACAATTATATATCCGAAACCGTAACCGAATCCGATAAAAAGTTTCGGCTAATATCGGATAGATGACAGATTTTCGCCGTCCGAGCCGATACACTAGCTGCGTTGTTCTTAATTTACAAAGTTTTTATTATTTAATTTTTGGGGCTATTGTTTTTCTCTGTGATACATAATAACTAGAAATAAACTGAAATGGTTACCTTGTAAATACCGGATATATTTTTTCTAAGTATCATCATCTAATATCCGTAATCGAAATTATCCGTAATAATCGATTAATCCGAAATAATATCAAATCCGTAATCGTAACTGAAACCGATAAAATGTTATTCTTACGTCCATATCCATATTATTCTTATGTCCATATCCATATCCAGATCCGAAATTTAATATCCATAAGATCCCTATTTTGTAGGTCTATGCAAGCGCAAAATTAAACGGTGGTTCAAATTGAAACTAAATTTCGTCAAAATCGAATAGAGATCGAGATGCGTACACTTTCTGACAGTTGTTAATGAAGTAGCAGGATCGATATACGTCAATAAATTAATATACATATATTCAAGTGAATGCTGAACATTATAAAAGCCTGAAGAAAATAAGCATGTGTAACCACTGGAATCGCAAGATTTAGGGTTCGTCAGAGTAGCGATAATAAGAAAAACCTATGTCCATTAGTGTAGCTCCAAATGTTGATGGATGGCTGAGATGATCTTAATATGATGTGTACTTCCCTAATTCCACTTCGTTCATTGTTGTCTACAAGCTATTTCATACTTACCTATTACTCAGTTAGTACACCCTGGCTCTAGATAATATTCTTATGCGTTTAACTTCTCACCTTAAGGTTGTCTGGAAGAAATCGCTTTTTAGCGATAAGACCGCCTATTGTATACTCATGTCGATGTAAACTCAACGGTCGTGTTGTGTTCGTCTTAAATGTATAAGAGTTTGATTCAAGGACTTTGTCGTGAAGCTTGGAAGCTATTTCACGGTGGATCATTAATGATCTTTTTGCTAGCATAAGCCCTGGACGTGAATTACGGAGTGCGTAAGGCCTCGGCAAAATACACGCGAGGATAACTTGTTGAATCTTTTAAAATTCGTTTCATAGTTTTCATGAATTTCTTAGAGAACTTAATGAATTGTTAATGATCGAATAATTTACAATGTGATACGTTTGATATTAAAGGTTAAATTATTAGTTAAAGAGGATCGAAATATTGGATTCGTTTTATTACTTAACCTCATTATATTCTAAATCAATATTTATATTTTAGTTCCAATTAGCACCCGCCCTTGGTTTGCTTCGGGAAAAATAGTATTTTCTTTTAGTAATCTACAATCACACAATAAAATAATAACAGTTTGACATGCATAATACAAATTAAAAATCAAGATTACTTATCTTGTAAACGATATTAATAATTCTTCATATTCATTCCTTGAATTTGATAAAATTTGACAATAAAAATGTTATAATTAGATATTTTAGGATGGTAACTCGAGTATGATTACAATATTACCCGATGTTTATCGGAGAGTAATTAATATCCTTGCCACTCTAATCCAACCATCACAAGACGAAGTTCAAATAAGAATAAGTGATAATATGTTGGAATATTACAGTACATATCCTTTGATTCTGGATGAAATGAAATGAAATGAAATAATATTTGAAATGAAATAATATTTTATTCGAAGTTGGTTTTTACAAACACTTTTCGAACGTCAAACTACGCCATCGCTTCAA
>DWPT01006667.1:0-11297 GCA_018251895.1 Agathymus mariae mariae
GGGCTTGCTGATGTCCATGGGCGACGATGACCACTTACCATCAGGTGGCTCGTCTGCTCGTTTGTCGGCTATTAAGACTTAAGACAAAAAAAAAACTTCAATAACTTTCATTACTACTCAACGCTACTGGTACCTTTTATTATATTTTGCTATTATAACATCCACCATCCGTGAGGTTACAGTCAATTGTGTGCGAGTATCATAAATTGCATTCGACATGACCTTAATGATCATATATTTTAGCGATGTCGTCACTCCAGTTAGTGGTTTAGCGTGTTGAAAAATTCGGAACGGAAGCAATCAAAATACGGGCGACTTGTGGGTGTTGCTATATCTACAGCGAATAAATTAAACGGAGTGTCAGTCAGTACATCATATAAATATCTAAACGATTCGATAAAATTCTTTCACAATATTTTTACTTTGTTGAGTTTCGAATGTTTACTTTTTTGAACCAATGAATGGTTGCTTTCATGTTTTTTTTTTATTTTTTTAAAGATGAAGGGCGTTATTGGGGTATCATTGTTGCACTCTGACATCGCTACCCGATTGTACAACATTGACACTCACGCATAATAATATGTCTTTAAAAATAAAAATTGTATAAAATCAAATCGTGCACGCAAATATCTGTACACTGTGACTGATATCATACTCACGTAAGGTAAGTACAATGAGTACATACTCACACTAAGATGCACACGCTCACATTGTTAAGTTCCACAACACTAAATAAACGAAATCGGCTTATATTTTCATTCGTTATTAGGTACTTAAGATGTAAAACAGCACTTATTTTTCGTTTAGTTTTTTCTCTTCGTGATATACAATCATATAATATAATAGCTGATATGGTTGTTATGTAAATTGTTTACTTGTACTTACTATCTGTGTATGCTTTTTTCCCCAATTGTTTCCTATACAGTTGGGTTGCTTGGTAGAAATAGCTTTTAAGCGTTAAAACTGTAAACCCATTATAGTGTACCTTTTGCTTTTTACTTTACTTATATAGCGTTTATTTATGTAAAATGAAATAATAATGAGTTCAACTTAATGTAGCTATAATAGCATAAAATAAGATTCAAATGTTATTTATTTGTATTGTATTGTAAGACTATCTTTAGGGACATTATCGTCAAGGCAGCAATCTCTTCCAGATAATCTTATAAAAAGACTGCATAAACCGTGGCGGCAATAGACGAAAATGTACAAAGTCAAATTGTTCGTGCATGTTTCAGATATGTGAGATAAGTTTAAGAAGAATGTGTCGTAGTATATAATACTGTGTTATGTCGCGGTAGTGCGGTGGCGTGTCGCTCGGCGGGCGGCGGGCGGCGGGCGGCGAGCGGCGTGCGTTCAATGGGTACACTGCTCCGCACAGCTTGTCACCAGCTCCTAACGTCACATTTATGACCCGCAGCCATCCACTGCCGTTAGCCGGACTTTGTACTTAATGCCGGTGCCGTACCAGACTCCCGACTGCTACATTTTTTATATCGCACTTAATAAAATGTACCACGCTCATTTCATCACCGGCTTACATACGTTACACATTAGCTTAAAGCGAGTAAACCGCAATCTGAAGTGCTCCGTGTTGTGTTATGGCGTCAGTGGCGCGATTTATAAGCGTTTTTACATGAGAGTGCACATTAACATAAAAACATTTTACTTACTGACACATTTTTCGCCTCGGAACCCGCACGGCGGCTCCGAGAGTGGTACCCGCCCGCCGGGCCATTTCATCTCCCGCAACAATCTCACTTCCTGTCGGTAAAAGCGTGCTCAATGTAATAAAACCTACCGAGAAGCTGCAGAATAACGAAAGTTTTAATACTGTAAGTCTGGAAAGTAAGTCGTATGAGACATTTCATTCCGTGTAGGAATGTCATATTCTGTGTAAAAAGCTCATCATTATATAATGCTCAATTGTAATATCAAAGACGACCTGTCTTCCAACGGGTCCGGGAAATATTAAGAAAACGTTCGATCATTGACACCCCCGTCTATAATGCTCCCTGTGCTAGAAATGATAGAGAGAAATGACATAACGGAAACAAATAATTTAGCAAAGGTGATAACGGAAACAAATATAAGTCAGATATTGGATTGTATTTATTGTAGAGTTACAGACATAATAGTTAGATGAAATTGAAATCAAATAATATACAGAAATGTTATTTTGCATGCGCTGAATATATAGATGAATAGAATGATTCTTATCATTCTATTTCTTAGATTTGTAAATGCTTTTGCATCGATCTTCGTGTGCACTGTTAAAAGCATCTTACGAAACAATGATTTATCTATAGTTACCAGTTATAATGTAACCATATTTACCTTTTGACATTTGCAAAATATTTTTTTTTTGTAGTGTATTAAATTTTTTTTACAGTTCATCTTTTCTATTTTATTGCATTCACGTTGGTTCGAATCAATGAGTTTTCGTTTCTGTAATGTATGACCGTATTAAAGTTATGAATATTCCTTTACGTATGTCGTAGGTTGCATTTGTTGTAAGGCAATATTTCATATTGTTATTATAACAGTGATCAAGTTGCAGCCTGGTGCGCGATCAGCGTTTCATTCGTAGTTCAACTGTTCTGCACTTTTAAAACTACTTTTTTTTTACTCATATCATAAATTCTGTAAATAATTGAGAGTAAGCTATTTTTTTTAAGAGAACGGGTAATGTAGCAGTGTTGTACACAATGCAATTTGTATTGCAACGCGAGGCGATGCCAAGTCGGCAGTCGACGCCGGCGCGGTGCATCGGTATCATAGGGATATATATAGTTGCGTGCTTGTGAAGAGCAATTAACTCATGGAGTCATTTAACGATCCCGTAGTCCAGTGGCAGTGATCCTGCCTGCCGCAGGGGTCCCGGTATCGATGCCCGGCCTTATGTTACAAATAAATGTTTCGGGTCATTGGTCCACACAGATAATTCTATTGCGGGGATGTTAGTGTACGAACGTTTAAATTCTAATAACCGTGTTCACATCGCTTCATCTCGATACGTGAACCCTAAAAAAGTAAACGTTTTTTCAGTTTGGTTTCGATAAACATCAGGAGACAAATTACTATCTAACCTACAATGCACGGCTGCGACATATCAAAACAATAAAAATAACGGCATAGTTCTTTCGTTATATTACCATCGCAACGTAAGCCGAAGCTAAAACATAAGTTTAAATCATTTAAACATTTACTCCTTCTAACAAGTATCTCTAAAAAACAAATAACTTGGTAATATCATCTATACAATACAACGCTTTAGTTGCAACATAAAAAATCCTTACGAGTGCTCGAATATACTTGATATAATATGAGAGGAAGTAAATGTAAAGTGTTCAAAAAGTATTATAAAGCGGCGATTGTCAGATAAACATTGACAAACAGTAACTTGTGTTACGAGCAACCAGTACACAAACAAACCGGTCTTGATTTCACGCAGTTGCGGCTCGGTTTGGACTGCACGAAGCACAGGACCTCATTTTGGTTCACTGACTATGTTTTTGTAATTTTGACAGACTTGTGTCAGAAAAATGAATTAGGTAATGTTTTTTATTGATTTTTCATGCTTCCGGTATCATGTGTGAATGAACTATAAAGTGAGTACAGGTGTTCTGTACAAGTTTTTTGTATTGTTTGACCCCCGTTCGGTTGGGATACAATGTCTTGTGTACCACTGTATTGGCAGATACGTGGATTTTTTATTGTAATTAAAACAGATAAGCAAAATAATATTAGGGGAAAATGTCTTGACAGATACTAGTGAACCTGTAAGTTTCGCGTTTAGTTCGTTACATGTTCTTAGACCATATCATAACTAATGTCCAATTTCCATCTTTTTCCATCCCATTCATTCGTTGCCATTCCATTGGATTTCCATCTTTCAGTTTATCGGACATCCTATATCCGATATTAGAAAACATTCTCCCCTCTATTTAGTAACATTTATAATAATATCTCGCTATAAAACTACTTCTCACGCAAGTTATTCAATGCTAGCGCCCGTCAAAGCATCCGAACAACCGTCCAAGAGCATCTTTCTTTAACGTTCAAAGTTCTCAACTACGCGTAAATTCGTAACACTAATGGTATACTACGAGTATACGGTTACTTTAGAAATGCCTGTATTTATAACAAAATTGTTTTTTTTTTTTTTCAAACGATACGTCCTGTTTTCGGTTAAATTACAAATCATAAAAATACATCACTCTAATAATATTAGTATAGATTAATATGAACAAAAGTACTTCATCGCTTAATAAGCAGATACGTAATGGTGGTCCAAAATATCTTCAAAAATATAATAAAGCACTCAGCTCTCTTATTATTTTGTCAGATCCCATTTACGTTTTACTATGCCAGTAAGCGTGACAAGTGATACTCTATTCTGTTAAATATAAGCCTTTGAACTTGGGCACGTGGAACAAAAAATACTCGATCAAACGTAGGTCCTTCTACTTTCGGGCTGAAATTTGTAACAAGGCTGCGATACCTTCATTATTTTAAATAGCTTACGCTTTCTCACAATGACACTACGAAGGGCGTTCAATGTATTCTCGGTCGGTATGGAGGAAAAGTCGGAAAGTTTTGAAAATAATTGTTTTCCAACGTAATCTCCTGCAACCTCAATACATTTATTATGTCGGGAAATGAGTTTTCCTACATCCTTTAATATTCATCAGACTTTCCTTGCAAATGATTATTAATTGCAATTTTGTGTTCGCCTTCGTCTGAATATCGCTATCTTCGAATATCCTATTTTATATTTGGAAATAGGTAATCGTCACTCAGAGTCTGGTTGAACTGTAAGGAGGATGGTTAATTTCTTGGAAGCCACAGTTTCAAGGGATTTTCTCCACAGACCTCTAATTACTCTTTACATCAGTCGACGCGCACTGTTTTCTGAGGTGCGGTAAGCATTCACGGAACCCATCTTGCACTAACCTTTGAAAGGTTGGTAAAAGGTTCACATTTCATATGTAGTTGCGCTGACGAGCCTTTCCATGCGCTGGTCGTATATAGTGCTTTTGAATTTTTTCATTTTTGAATTATCGATAATGCTGTAGTAGTCTTGGATACAGCCACCAACTTCATGGATAACTTTTTGACTTTTTCTTTGTTTAGTTGGAAATTTATTGACAACGCGATGCTCAATTTTTTTCAACATTGTCGTGGTCATCTTTCATGTTGTGTTTCACACTTAATTACTCGGGAACTAGGACGCAAAATCTTTCATTTTTAAAATTCATACCCCTAGATAGTGTCGCCAAAAATGTTATAGTTTGATTACTATGATTATTAGTAAATCACCCCGATACCGAGAATACATTGAACCCCCTGTACTTACCATCTACCCACGTGCCAAGCGTGGATTAGCAGATATAAATAATAAAACATTCACACACCAAGCACTAATTCTTGTGTTGCGGATGGCATAAATGTACACAAATATGACTCGACAAACACATTTATTTTTCATATATACGTCTGCCGGGACCGGAATTAAACCCGGGACACTTCATTCGACAGGAACGGTTACTACCAACTAGGCCACAAGGTTGTCGATATCACAATATATCAAATCGATTTCACATTAATTTGTGAAAGTTACGTAGAATTCCCAAGAATATAATATCTAGGTTTTCTTAGGATGTTTTCCTTCACCAAAAATTTAAATCATATTAACCCGCTTGTTTATGACCGTGACTGCTGAGTGAGGGGTTCGATGGATTCATGTTTATCTCACATGTTGAATGTTTATGATGTTTGTGAAACGTGTGATGTCAGTCGCGCGGTGTGAGTGTGGAAATGTTTATTTTATGGTTTGTTACACTTTACCGGTTCAGATTTGTGTAGCACTCCGAGTGGATAGAGTCCAGGCGGGCGCGACGGGTCGACGGCCAGCAGCGTGTAGTTGCCCTCCGCGTCCCCATTATGGTCCATGTGGACCCAGTACCTGGTTAATCATTATTTGTTTGTAATTAATAGTTGGGTATTATTTTAAAGTTCTTTGTAGTTATACTTGCGTTTACAATTTTGATACATTTTTTGGTTACGGTTTTTTGGTTAAGACTAACTCAGACCGCTTCACTTGGAAGGCATGTTGGTAGAGTGGCAGATGGAGGGGTATTTTTAACTTTTGGAACGGGCCCTTTGAGGATTCTCCAGAAGAAGTACCCGTGTGTTCACATAAGATCACGATATCCGATTCGTGTCGATTCGCAGCCGACAGAGTTTTAATGGATAGAAATCCTACGTAACCTAGATTTTTTTTTAACGTAAGACGATTTAACGTAATATTTTGAAGATTTCTCCCTGATAGCCAGAATAAAAAGAGTAATCCGAAAACAAGGACAGGAACTCAAAGTTTTGTGTGCCTGTGTGTATCGCAATAACCTGAGACCGTCCGAACATTCGCCGAAATTTACGAGCCCTATCGCTGTTCAGCGGCGCGGTCGGACACGCTGCAGGCATGTTAATGTGTTGCCAGACGCGTTACGTGACACGATGACGTAACGATTCATTCAACTGACGTCTACCGTAATAGGTAATGACATTAAAATAGATTCACGGATAAGAACTCGACGATCAGCTACGGACAAGCTTTTGGAGAACGTTTTAGCACGAGTCAAATGCAATTATAAATGTACTTAGATGTTGTATTTGCTTGTGTCATAGAGTCATATTTATAATTTTTCGGTAATTCTGTAATCTCACTGATAAAACTTTCAGTTGTTTTCGCGGTGATATGAATTCTATAATTATAATACTAAGTATTGTGATTAGTTTAACCATAATGAATGGTTAACATAGATATCATTATAAGCTTTTAAGCACAAATTCAGTAATGAGTATGATTTATGGGATTACAGAATTACCATGTAGGTCCTATTAACGGAAACTAACGTCACGCAAGATGGTTTTCATCCACTATAAGAAATTATTTTACAAAATGTAAAATTTGATGTCATAATTATGATCAGTTTAATGTCTGTATCACAAGGAGATTAAATCAGAAAAACGTTTCTGAAACTTAGATTGAAACAGTTCAGAAACATTTCATTGCACTGTTGTTATTTAGTCGAAATAAAATAAGTCATTCAAATAGACGCGCTCGCTTGATTTGCCTGTACGAAAAACTGAAAACTGGCAAGAATGAATGACGTTTAAAAAATCTGTGATTGTAATTGTATAAAGTGTATAGAATAGTAGATTGTGTCACAAGCAACCGATATAATGTAGAATCCCAAGCTTGGCCTGAGATTTTAGAGTAGAATCCTAAGCGTAGCGAGCGAGGAATTCGAAGTTCGTCGTTCGAAGTTAAATAATTTAGGTACCGGCGTGTTGGTGGCATACATATCCAAATTACAAATTAAAGTTGCCTCTAATATTTTGATTAAAAAAGTTAATAAGAAGTTCTCACGTACTTTTTTTTTATTTGGTTTACCAATGCAGCGTCGACAAGCGCGATTTTTATTACCTGCCAGGACTTTATCGAAACGTATTGCGTTCAAACTTTCTAATTAAATACTTTTGCAATTTCAAAAGACATTTCGTCCCTGTTCGTCACTTCGCCTCTTTTCGGATAGATGGTGTAAAAAATAATTACTGTGTACTTATTGCGTAACTGTACGTGGTACTCTTACCCCATCTTTGTCCCATACTAATTCATTTACATATTGATGATCTTTAACGTGTTACCTAAAGTTTTCCACACGCGATTCCAAGTTTAAATTTTAAAATAGAATATCAGTGTGGAGCGTGCATTTATTAATAACTCCTCAGGATCATCATTAGTATCCATTCCTTTTGTTTCCCCAAATGAGGATTCTCTTCTGAACGATCGTACTACATAGTGCATTCTAATAATTTACAGCCATGAGATGATTGAAATGCTTTATATTATTACTTCACTCACTACATTATCCCTATAGTATAACTTATGTTAAAGATGATGACGTCATGTATCTTCGAACGGTCATTCATCACCTGGCATCCTCCAACCATTTGCCAAATAACCCAACGTCTGCTGAGAAGTCATGATCATTGACCTCTCCTGAGAACAATCGTGGTAGATGGTATCACGACGAACTGAAACGTTGCTACAACTAACGACTATCACTTAGATCTTACCCCATTACACTGTGGTACGTGGTATTGCGCATACGGGCAGCAATGGCCCGTCCGTCGCGAGGACCCTCCCCGGTACGCAATGCCGCTACCAGCGCGCGCGCATATACCCACACGGCGTCATGCAGCCATGCTGCTTCCACTGGTATCTATATGAATTATTAAAGATATAACAAAAATATAATAGATACTCTTTTATTGATGTCCTTTTTGTAGAAGGACATCGTCTATACTTGAGTTCAACCTCACTATTATTGGTTGCTACAACCGTATTAAATGCAAATCCAATAGTAATGCAAATCCCTCATGTTAGAAGAACTATACATTTTAACTCCGACTATGGTGTACTCGTGTTCGTGTATGGCGGTAGGGATCCCAATCGTCTTCCTCATTGTCTCTACAGTAAAAATATTTACAAAATGGGAATTTAGAGAAAAACATATATGATTAGATACTAATATTATATTATTTGTGTTCGTCTTTAATTTATATAACTTTGCTATTATTTTTAATACTGTTCAATAAATATTTTAATTTATGCTACTGGTATTGGCAACACTGTCCCTCGAGTTTGATTGACTGGAAAAAAAAAATCGGGCAATACGTTACCACGTTCCTTTTTTGAGTGGGGATTTGACACATACAAAGTTGACGTTCGGCGAGGCAACGGCAAGAGCAGCATAGTAATATAAAAAGTTTATGTCTTGTGAATATTCTGTTATATTATGACTAAAACAGTCTAATAATAAAAGTACGTGCACTTCCGAAGCTCATTATTGCGTTAAGAACTTGGTACTTATTTATGTTAATTTCAGCTGGTTCTCACATGGCGTGGGACATTTCTAATGAAGTTGAAAATAATTTTGTCAATTGAAGCGTTCTTTATGCATCTGCGGGTAGATTTATATTTGTCTGTGTAATAAGCAATCTTAAAACCTTTACTTGTTTAAGGATCTATTCTTTATAACTTTTTTGGTGTTTAATAATAACAAATGATTTTTTTTAATGTACTACAAGTTGTTATCAAAACTTGTTTCGTTGCAATGTCATTTCAATTACAGTGCTCATTAGGTATTTAGTACGACACTCGTAATGTTATCAATCATCCGGTTTGCCAACGAGCTAAACACAAAAAGGGCATCGCTAATTAACTTTATTTTTCTTCTACAAAATTATGGTCTCTATCCTTGAATATCAAGTAGAGGGGTTGTTTTTAATTTTTAAGGAATCTTACAACCAATTTATTTATATTTTATTTATTTAACTCAAGGTACGTAAATTTAATGCACTTGTTTAATGATATTTTCAGTAAGTAAAATATTTTTATTAATCTGACACCCGTTGGCGGTATTTCTATAGCTGTCTGCTTGTAATTGACGATGCCTAGTGCCTAACTCAAGTAACGAAAATTCTGCTGCCACCCAGAGACTTTCGATATGGTTTATCGACTGCTACCCAGAGTTAACAACCCAGAGCGACACTCATCCAACAACTAACCTTACCGCCATTGCTTAACTCGGTCGATCACTTACAATCAACACGCAAACACGCAGACTGTTAGCACTTCAATTTATTATATTTGATTATGATAATGCGATATCATTAAATATTTTATAGTTTTTAAATGTTTCACTATCTTTGCAATAATATCGATGTAAAAATTTCCTCATTAAGATCTCATAGAATTTGTTCCAACTTAGGATAGGTAAAGAATTAATTTATATCAAAGTCCTTTTCGTTGTAATTGGACTTAATGACTCAATAAATTTTATAAATTACAATGAGTTATATTTTAATTGAATAATATAATATTGGATAATTAACAAAATAATATGACAATACTTTAATATACAACCTTTAATTGTCTATCGTTCACCATTCGGGTCTGCTCAGTAAGTGTGGTGTGAGGGCATCCATCCATCACACTAAGTGAGAATCGGCATCATCTTTGACATTATTGCACGTTTTCTAACTATGACTTCTTTTACAGAAGCAAGTAACAATTATTATCTAATACTAAAAGTAGCGTGCAGGATTTGAGCCTGACTTCTCATGAAGACCAACGTTTTATCTATTATGCTTCTCTAGTTTGTACATATTTATCATTATATAACACTTATCCTACATAAAAAATATAATAATGTAAAATTATTATAATACATATACCATCTTTATTTGATTCCCTAACTTTTTACATAATTGAAACTAAAAAAGTCTCGTTTTCAAAATTAAATGAATAGAAGTAAAAAGGATACATGAATACAACCACGTGTAGCCGACCTTCTCAACGCGTTATTTATGTTCATAGCGCACGAAGTGAGAAAATTAATTATTGGTGTTATTAGGTCAGCAACGCAACACAAATGCGAACTTTAAATTAAGATAAGATGCTGACTGAGTATTTAGATATTATAATTATGATAAATATTACATTGGATAACATTGATCAGTGGCAACCTTTTTTTACAGAAAATAAGTTAATACTTGACACCATCTCATCTGATGGTAACTGGTCATGAAGTCTAAGATGTTCAACACACTAACCTATAAAATCCTATTCACATCCGTCTTGAAGACTCTCACATCGTAGTGCCAATTAACTTGCACTGCATGACTTTGTGTTTAATTTTACTGAAATTATCATACTACGATACGGTACTATATGGAATTCACGATATGTTCACGTCAATATTTCGATTCAGTTGTCTGGGTCGTCTGGCGGGACAACATTCTAACAGTGAACATATGACATTTAACAGAAATACATTAGCTTACCTATGTAAAACTAACTAGAGGTATAAGTTTTTTTTTATTTTCCGAAATACATTAAAAATACTATGCTAACAACATTTGGTCTCACAACACTTCATTTCTCGGGAATTATATGCTTTCAACGCTGAATTTTAGGTTAGGTTATAGATTTTCTTCACAAATGGGGATAAAGATTATTGCAGATTAACCGGTTCCTATAACCTACTTATCGTTTACTACTGATATTAAATCATAATATAGTAGTTGTAATTGCAGTTTTGCGTTACAATAAATATATAAATATGACGGTAGTGGTGATTCAGCAAGAGAAAGGGACAGCGATACAATGCGCTAGCGGCACGTGCACCTGACGTCATTCTACCCTAAGACTTGACGATATAAAA
>DWPT01006668.1:0-11296 GCA_018251895.1 Agathymus mariae mariae
ACGTAAGACGGAAGAAATTAAAACTGGCATGGCGCCGTGAAATTGTGAACCGAATTAAGACTCAAAGGGATAATCGTTGCCCTCGTGAAACGTTTTTTGGTGCCGAGGAGCTGCACAAGGTTGTGATAAGGAAATTAAAAAACTAAATAACAACCATCTGAAGCCACGACTTATTGTTCGTCAAACTTTTATGTTTTCCTTTACTTTACAATAAGAAAAAAGTAAAACAAATGGAAAAACACATATAGTTAAAGCGGTAGAGGGTTTTTAAATCTATTCATTTTTTATGACACAGTAATATAACTATATATTACTGGTCATCAGCCTAAGGTACGAAAAATTAAAATTAACTCATCACGATCCATTCAGTACTTTTTGCGCGATGTGCGTACATCTACAGACTAAGCTATCATTTTATTGATACACATCCTATAGTAACAAATAATAATACGCACAGATACACACAAGTAACACACACACACAAACACACATTAAAATTATTTTCAAGTCTATTCCACTTGCTAATCGAACACGAAATCCTTCGCACTGATGAGGCAATTCCAATACCGGTGTCGAAGATATCTCTTCTGAAGTACGCTGTAATTTCCTATGAATATTCTATCCGCTTATAAGAACACTTTTCCATACCGAAGTTCACATACAGGACGATTGAGCCAGGTATTTGTATTAAATTAAAAGCATTTGCAATGTAATTTGTGTAATAAGATACGTTCGACATTTCAATTGCAAACAAGTAGTAGTGCAAAGGAGAGCGAGGCTGTGTGTCATTCAATTATTTCCTATCGTATCTCATAGCGTATGACGTTTTATGTAGATACATAATATACAGAGCAATATATTCTCGTTCTAGAATCAACCGTGATATGTTTTACGTATTACAACTGCAGTGTCGGAGTGTGAGCGTTTCTCCTGTTTCCTTCTCGGCCGGCAACCTGTCGGTGAAGTTTGTAGTGTTACGAACGTCTATGGGACGCGGTGAACATTCGCCATCTGTGAACCGTTTTTCGGCTAAAAAAATTAATTTCCCTAAAGGCCGTGTTGAATTTCCAGTTCAAATTCATTTGATTATTTCGTAAATACTCTCATGTACATCATATTTTGCAGAAGCAAAGAACTACTGTTTCAAAAAGGTGATTTACGAACTTAAGATTTAATTTTTAAAATTAATTTTACAAAATTTTAACTTAACTACCAATATATTCTAAACCTCATGTATTTTTTTCTATTTGGAAGCAGAAAACTATTCCTTAGAACTGAAATGACCCCACCATATCAAGCACCCATCAAAATGCAAATTCTAGCCGGTGCTTCGAAGCTTTTTGAAGCATGAACAGACTCAATTCTAATACTGCATATTTCTTATTTTCTAAACTATATGTATATATGCTTTTGTAATAATTTATGACATGCTTCGATGAAAGAAACATTGTGTAGAAGCCCGCACACCTGAGAATAGTAAAGTTGTCCAAATATGGAAATTTGAATATGGCCACCTTAGTGGCCTATGGTGATTATTCCTCACTTCGTCAAAAGGAAACAGAGCCCAACATTGGAAGAATTTTGACTTGCGATAAAGAGACTTAACAGGTGTGGCAGGCTCTCTCTCCACCCAAATCGACAACAGTATACATCTAAATCATAAATTTGAAGTATGAAGTACTTTCAGGTCCATATACAACAAATTGTATATGGCTACCCTAATAAGGGCATGAGTAGACAGTGTCAGAGTTCGTTTTCCATGCCGCTTAAGGTAATCGTCGACATTGGCAGTGATCGCACAGGGCCGGTCAAAGCGCCCATCTTATAAGGCCGAGACCTTTACGTATCAATATTCAAAAATAAACCGAGCGCGTGTGATATCTTTACCCAATTAAGCGTATTGTTAAACGCGATTCGTCACTGTGAACAGTGTAGTTTTCATCAGAGACTATATTACAAATTAACGTTGACCAGATTATTCTTGACACAGACTACAATGATGTCCATACAAGATATTGGCGTTAACTTAAGTTTGAAATCAATGAATTGAGAGTGTCGTTTCTAGAAGCTAGCGAAGTAGGTAAAACCTTACTAATTACCTTATTATTACTACCTTAATAAGCCGAGTGTTTGAAAGCCTAACGACTACAAACCTCTGATTCAGCAGAGTGCACCAAAAGAGTTAGACATCGGTGAAACCCAGGTCAATGTTTATTCTTAATATATGAAGTCTCTGTATACTCACTACCCTGCTACGACTGAGGTGAGCAGACAATTACGGCATTAATTGTGGCCAAAACAATGTGTTCTCACAGCACAACAAGTGACGCGTGAGGTCGCGTGACTCATCACCGCAAGGAAGAAATTATTGTTCGGCGCCGTCGGTTTTTTGACCAAGAACCATAATGGAAAATGCTTTAATTATGTAAGACAATCGTCTGAAAGTTTAAATGTACTTGAACCACGATAAGTTGCTTTCATGAATAAGTTTACTTTATTGAAATTACATATTTAATCTTCTTAAAAAATTATAATATACCTCATAACAAATTTTTGCATCTGATACGTTTGTTTATACGTTTGTATATCTGATAAATTTGTTAACGGTATACGTCCAATTTCGGGTTACGTACCTAATATGTACCAAATTTCCACCTCTAAGTTATGAACCTTCCGTTTTTTCCGGATGTTCAGAACCTTAAAAGGATGACAGTACCATTTAAAGCTGTCATAAATATAACTGTTGTGGTCTTTCATTGCGGTTGCCATTTTTTTTATTGGTGGTAATCGGTCTCTACTTCAATAAAATCCAGGCATAATGCGCGATTCAAACTTGGTATTCCCAATGTTTGTCATGGGAATTTTTGCCTTTAAATATAAGAAAATATTACCTTTTCTGGTTCGATTTTTATCTTTTACTCAAACACGTACGCGAAGTTTATTCGTATCGCACTTACCTAAAACAAGGAAAAGACATGAGATCGAATGCTACAAAAATTGCTAATTATAATAATAAAAACACTTAAACAATGAAGAAACTTACACAATTTTAAATCCTGTAATGATTATTATTATTTTTTTATTAATTTAACAAATTTTCATCAATAAAATCAGTTAAGACACTAATAATCACAGGACCAAATTGTCTGGAACGAGCCTGGTGTTACAAACATGCTTGAACAACGATGGTCACTTACCGTTATATCGTTAACGTGATCGTTCGATGAATGATAATATTGCAGTAAACGACATATACATATATATGGAGAATTGTTTGATATCATTATATTATGTGTAGGTGAGACTCAGCCCTGACACTATTTGCAGCACTAATTTCTAATTTCAAGTTTCAATTTCCCTTCCAATATCGCTATTTTTTAAAGTGTACACTATCATAAAGCTGTAGCTTCAATCAGCAGTTTTTTTTTGATGTAGCATGGAATAACCTTAAAATTTATTAACAGGCTGTTGAAAAATACAAACTCCGTTAAAAGCGGTTGGATTGTTTTTGTGTTGTTCGGACAAATAGAAAAGGGGCGTAAGCCTCTCGAATAGAAACAACGAACCGGCAACCATAGAGCGAGGTCGCTTTGCTGATCTATGGATTGACGAGCTTCCGAAGAAAGTTAGTAGTAGTTCGATGAGGTCAGTGGAGGGCCAAGAGTTTAGGCACGGCGTGAAAAAGGTCTAAGTCAAGCAGTCTATGAATAAATATAAGATCAATAGGTACAGGGATGATACATTTTCTTAACTGCCGAAACATAATTTCGATTCTAAATTGCATTGATTTCTAAATTGCATTACGCAGAAGAACTTAGTAACATTTTAAATATAATTCGACCCCACAATACTGCACTACTTGAAGTTAGGCATAAATTATTACTCCTGAACACCAAGGTGGAATGTACAATAATATAATTATTTTTAAAATATCTTCCTTAAGGATATAACTGATATTCATCCAAAATTTACATACAAAACCATCGTTTATCTTAATACACAAACCACTATGGTTGCTCATCCCTCTATAAATACTCGTTACATCATGCCACATAAAGATAATATATAAACATCGATCTAACGTAATTTATCGATCAGATCGTAAGGTCAAATCGATTAGAACATCTCTACAAAATGTTATTTAAAAACTCAAACTATATTTATTGGCATTGTTAAATTATTTGCCAGTTTGTAAGAACATATTTGAGCGATTTTGCTGGATGTCGTTATTACAGTTCCATAAAACCGATGTAAAAATGGAGTCCACTAACCACCACTAACTTACTGGTCTCTATGTGTCGGTCTTTCACATATAACACATATTAATGCTAAAAATGTACTGGACGGATAACATTTGATATACATATAAAGCTAGATGGATGACGTGTACCTAACGTATTTTAATGTTACCGTGCTCCGTCTGAAGAACTCGTTTCGAAGACTTAAGAGCTCGTTGCGAAGAGAATACTATTCAACAGTGAAGGAACCAAAGAGATAGGTGGAAATTTGTCGAAGTAATGGTCGGAAAACGGGTTATTGCAAATAAAATCTATTATAACTATTGAAAATTGTACAAAATAGGTATACGTATAGGCTTGGAACGAACAGTCCTATTTTTAAAGTATTCGTTCTGCTGTCCCCAAAATACACAAAATATGCTTCTTCGATAAAACAGTGATTGTATGATTTATAATTAATATCGCTATATTTGAAAAATGATAAAAATCTAGCCCTCCCTCCATACCAGAGTCACCTATTTTTTAAATTATTGTTAATGGCGTCCAACTCCAAGTAAAGACCGAAGGTACATCTTTTGTTTGAAATAACATTTATTGAAGAGTGAATATACTATCTAATAAATGAACATGCAAGAAGATAATATTTAGCTGATAATAGCTGCTACACTGACAGACCGCCTAAATGTTAACTTTTCATAAAACTCCTGTCGCCCTTACACAGACTGCCTAAAGGTTCCTTATTTTGATAGGCCCACTATCGCGCACATCTAAAGGCAGACAGATAATGTGTGTGTGTGTGTGTGTGTGTGTGTGTGTGTGTGTGTGTGTGTGTGTGTGTTTGTTTGTTTGTGTGAAATTATCTAATAATTTAAGAAACAGCTGGAACGCATAAATATATTACGTATGGTGTTGGAAGTTGCATTTCCGTTGTTTCTATCAATAAAACATTAGAAGCTGACTTTGACTCAATACCCATATTAGACGGAGCTGAAACAATAGCGCGGTGCACGCATTTCCTATATGACTAACGCTACAGTAGGCCCTAATCGACACGACCTCACGACTGCAAGACCTATTATTACAATATGATTATCAATGTCACTGCCTACGACATTAGCATCCTTCGAAGGCACGAGGTTCCTCTAAAAACTTGGGGTTCCTTTTTTGTTACTCTCGAAGGGGAATCGTTAAAAGCATGTAAAACGAAAAGACCGATTGGGCCGAACGTGTTGATCTTACCCAATACATTACTTTATTTGTTTATTAGCCATATACTTAGAATTTCTCCTTATCTTCGGTTCAGTGATTTAGTGTTCACAGTTTAAAAAAAATGTAAATTCAAATTTGCTAACAAATTGAATTTGAGACCTTTGGCAGAAGCCTTGTTAGCCTATAGGGAAATCTGGCCCTGGTTTAAAGATACGAGGCAGCTTTTTTAAACAACCCGGGTGGTTTGGGATTCCTGCCCGTGAAACGAAACAGCTTGGGAGTCGAATGGTTTTAGTGAGCTCCGCCACCATCCCTAACGATCATCTCGATCAACACTCCATCTGGTCTCCATCAGGAATCATTGCAGTTGCAGTGGTTTAAGGAGTTATTTATTAAGCTTGGTTTCTGACAAATCATAATTGATAAAAAACAAGCTGAGTCACCGACTTCTTCCTCGCGCGGCAACGCGTCTGTGACTTAATTCGTTGTATTTTTTATCCTCCACGTGACTATTACTGGTTAATCGCTACCGCGAACCATATAAGAACCTAAAGTTAAATAAACACGTTCAAAACTACAAAATAAGTTATCATTGTGTGTAGTAAAATAAAAATGAAGCGTTAATAGGATTACAGTGATTTATGTTTCAATAAAAAGCAATAAGATGGTCACTGACCGTTTGATTCACAAACTGAACAAAACAATAAAAGTCAAAATACCCAATGCCTTTTGGGAATCAGTTGAGGATTGAACATTCATAAATAACTCTTTGTGACTTTATTCCAATGATCTTGTCATGATTATAAAGACGACGTGTTTATCTATAATAAAAAACAAATTTTATTAGATTCAATTTTCAGTTTTGTTGCGTGTTTGAAAATGCTTCCGTGAAAAAAATTTCATATTTAACATACGCACATCCCTCTCACTCTCTACACATGGGTTGCTGTACATACAGCTTCATGAAACAAAATAAAATCCCCTCCAATATCAGTTGGTTTTTGTAAGCCACTTCCCTTACAATTACAGTCTCGAAGCTAAAATAAATCGTTTACCACAAACATAACGGAAATTCGAAATAAATCGTTCGTTCTCATGCGACAGTCATAACGGGGATCTGTCGTTTGATACCATAGCATATAGCTCATTTAATAGACTACCCGCACATTAAATAGGTCGTAAGACGCTTATCGCCATGGGATTTGAGATATTAAACGATTGATTGTATAAGATTCATTTTTTGTATTCTAGCCAGAGCTGACAGTCTATATAATAGTTGTCTAAAATCGGCCACAAAATTGTTTAGTATAAACAAATAAAATAATAATATTATTCCATATCTACATGACTATCGTGAACCGGCGCTAAGGAGACTCGTTATGCCAGTCGCCCACGATAGAGCTTGCCCAGCGCCCACGACCGACCTTCGATTGACGATCTAATGTAGATTGAACACATTTTTTAACTAGTATAGGCGATTACGGTTTTTAGACTACATTAGGGTAGTTAAGAATTTTGTACATTTTTTTATCATATTAAAATAGCGATTGGACACGCCTCCACTCGGTGTCCACGGCAGCCTCCGAATAGATTTTATTAAATCAAATGAAATACGATATTTCACCCCTCTGTTTGGGTAATGAGTCGATCGTATGAAGCATTGGGAGTTCCGTGGACTGATCCTGATCAGTCACATGGATCAGTCACATCGATCAGTCACATGGATCAGTCACATGGATCAGTCACGTGGGGCGGCTCTCGACTGTATTAATTCTCCTGCAGTATCCTTTTATTACACAAGAGATAAAAACAAGCAAAAAAAAACAGTTAATTTCTGCTTAGGTGTAATACAAATATTCCCCTTAATTATATCTTAATTATCCATTAGCAGCGTTTAGCAGGGCGTGGACTCTATAGCTCACCAAGTGAATTCAGGCTTATTTGTGAAAGGATTAGAAGCAGACCCAAGTTTCCAATGTTCTTATAAATGCGGACGTCTACGACATGACGTAACTGACTGCCATCTAACGCTAATATAGTTACAACAAAATTAATTTCAGCGGAAATAATGTTGACCCACAAGGTGTCACGGCATCCAAAGCGAATCATTATCATATTGCAAATATCACCCCACCATACATCACGTCAAAATGGTGGCCGTGTAATTGAATAACAATGTGTGTCGTGTAGCCCATGGTGTGTCGAATTCAGAAATTCAATTGCATTTGTGCTAATACGTATTATTTTATACTCATAATAGAATAAAAGGTTAACGATGCCGTGTCTGGATATTAATCACTTTTTCATTTAAGATTAAATGTGAGGATATATTTAATTTTGTTCAACCAATTCAAGGAATCTCCATCGCCGCACCAGTTATTTTACAAATGTATCGTTCTGACGGTAATTCTGCTTTACAAAACTAAATAAACTGTTACATTTGGAGATTTCCATGCATCTGTTTAAATAATATACATTTAATGTACAACGTCACAGAATAATAAAACAGCTATGAATCACATTACCGCATTCGAAACGGTTCAGACGGCCTAGCGTATTTCCGAGACGCGGTGTAGAAACTCCAAGGACACAATTGACAAACACACCTCATGAACGTAACGCTAAGGTATAGCAGGTGAGTTACTACATCGTGGTACGCTCCCGGAGATGAGGTACCAATAAAATATTATAGCTCGCGGCTCTTTTCTATTGTCCTCACTCAAAACGAGAGTAATGTTTCCTATTACCCATTTCACACACCATATACAATCATATCTAATAATTAAATAAAGTGGACCTTTAACAATATATACATAGCCCGATCACATTTGACGCGCCAACCTTCTTAGCAACATTAATCAAATACAGTTACCAATCGGAATAATTCTAATAAAAGCTTGACAAATCGATTGCCAATCGCCCGTGACATAATCAAGAGATCTGCGACAAGATGGATTAGTGACGAGTCAGTGTATCGGTCGGCGAGTCCTTGACCGCTGATGACACTGTTACGTCATAACATTGGTCATGAAATGTGCTCATGGCGGTCATTTTCAGTGTAAGGACCTCTACTCAGGATTTAGTCCAGCCCAACCTGCCGCGATTGGTCTAATCTGGTGATGGACCGACGATGCGAGACGTTAATTTCACCTTTTCGGCGGTCTGTAACGTAATTTAAGCCTGACAATATCAGTGTACGGTTATAATAAACTCAACAATAAAATATTTTCACTAGTTCACGGATTGTTGAGGGTTAGGTAACAAGTGAGATAATCACTTCCATCTTTGTTATGACTCACTTGTTAAGGCATATCCTGGGCGAGGAACAGATACCATCGTGTGGTGTGTCTGCTTGTTTGCCGGCTATGGAGATTGAAATGATTCTACGAGTCCTGCTGCATTGTAGATCTGGCTAGGCTCACCTTGCAAACTAAGTAAGCTAGTAAATTTTTCTTCTGAACCCCGTTGAGTTGACGAATGAGGGAATGAACATAAGAAGCATGTTGCTTTTTTTTATGTGTGATGTGGATTAATATTTAAAGGTTGGCCTAGAAGAATGGACTGTTGTCACAGTGAACATAAGTGTATTTAGAAAATAACTAAATGGTTCAATGATTTTGATATTTGATATTTCCGACACTAGTATGACACTCCGTTAGCACTTCGGACAGCAAGAAATGATAATGCTGAGGCTATCTGAGCTTAGGCATGTAAATTTCTTCCCTTAATATCTTTTCACATCTACAATGGTTCGAACCAGAGAAGCAATTCGAAATAAACACATAAAAGGCAACTCGAAACAAAAATGGACACGAACATCGATTCTTTGATAACGCCTGGACATGTATCTTAGTCATTGTGAATGTGAAATAATTTATGAATGTGAAATAATTTATTCGATACATTTTGACACCGCCAGAAGGCATTATCAATTTGGACTATACGCCTTCACTTTTCACTCACTTATGTCCGACATCAAACGTGTCACCGGGAATTTCTCCATGAATATTTTCTAATGTTTGGATGCCAAAACATAACGAAGACAATAAGACCTTGGCGAAATACGAAATAATAGCAAATCTTATAAGTCATAATATAAGTCAACTCGTCCTAAATTCGGCACGGAAAAATATACATATTTATTTGTATACTTCCTAGAAACTCGCCTTATCGTCAGCATAGAAAACTTTAATAGATAAACATTGTTTCCATTGCCGTGTCATTAGAACGTGACGAAAATTTGAATCAAACAGCCAACACACAATCTCGGTAATGATGTAACGAACGGCGGTCATTGTCAGGTCGGACGTGTCTAACACGACATGATCGATTAGTCGACCTTAGTCAGACCGAATTTTATAGCTATTTTATTTGATACTTTATTGTTTTGGCATATACCGATAATAAACATTGATGGATAAGATACTCGGCTACCTAGGAGTATGAAGATATAGTTTATAATATATTTTTATTCTATAATGTACCGAAAGAAACATCTAGTGTTTTGCAACGGCCTCGTCACCCGCGGTATAGGAAAGTTTAGTGTGAGTGTGCAAACTACATATTTTACATTTAAGTTTTATTCATACAAATGAATTTCTCACGAGAACTTACCTCATTAGGCAAGCACACGAGTTATTTTATTCCTTTCATGTCGAAACGATGATATTCATAATTCGTTTAATCGCTTCGGGCAAACTTTCGTAGTTTCGATAAGATCGCTTTGTCGCAATCGGTTAGACTCTAGAGTGATACCGCACTGTGTGTAAGTAAAAACAATTATCTAACCGCTGTTCACAAGTATGACTATGTGTTTGTGTCGAGCCCAAAAATATATTTAAAACTGATCCATATTAATAATATTTGCGCTAATATTTTCTATTAGTATTTGTCACAAATGTGTCGATACACAATATTGTACAGTACACTTTACAGAGCAATCTTTGGCATAAATTGCATCACTATGAAATATTTTGCAAAGTGTGCTATCTCATTAACCCGTATCGAAATCATTCGAATACTTAGAATCGATTCCTGAGTTAGCTACAACACATTTTCCTGATTATAAATAGGGTTATGTAGTTTTTAGTTTGCCAAATTGTTCCGGTTTCAAAAATTGTTCAAATTTAAAATTATAAGCGTAACTTATACTAACCCTTAAAAAGATCGTAATAAAGTTGATCCCGAGCAGGATTAACTATTCTGATGAAATATTTATCTGTTGTCGTTTTATATATATTTGTTCCGCCTTAAAACAGTAAAAATCTTATCGATTATAACTTATAAATGATCAACAAACTAAAGCAGTTATTGTACCAGAAGATCGATATGCAAACTCTAAAGTGGGGATTCATTATTTATGAAACTTGTTATTATTCATTTTAAGCATTGACGGAGACTTTCGTCACTAGCATTGGCTATTGACCCTTCGATATGCTCACTAATCACCATCTGATCGTTTATACGAGTCGTTTATAAATTAAACTTATTTGAAATAAAGCTTAAAGCTAAGATTGCCAACCCTATTCCACTGATCGGTCGATAACAGCGATTATCATATCGTTTGTATTATTTTAAATGATATTAGAAAGCTATTTACGAAATTATCGACCATTGAGTGGGTTCTATGAACATTGTTTTTTTTTTTTCGTAATTACTACAGGTTTCGCTTGTTAGCGAGAAATTATTATTACACGTGGATTGGAGAAATTTTATTGGTATGTCTATGAAAGTTTGCTATCGTAAATATATTTTTATTATGTACTGAAAAATATTAAATTCAATGCAAATAATGTGTCTTTGTCTAAACTCTACTTTATTAAGGTTAAAAAAATATATGTTTGGCGTGT
>DWPT01006669.1:0-11296 GCA_018251895.1 Agathymus mariae mariae
TACCATCATACATTGTGCTTGCGGATTGTTGCAAAGTAAATTAATACTAATTTAATAACAATGAATTTCCGCAAAGTGACGCCTGATACTATCAATTGTATATGTATTATCAGTTTGCATGTTGATATTAGATTATTACTTGATTACAAATTCATTCTAAACCATTACTAAAACCAAATCTATTTCCCTTTACAGCTGGATTGCGGCCGGTTTGTTTGGACTATAAGATGACGTCACACAACGCTTTGGATCGATGTACACAACGTAAAGACAACCACTGATTAGTTTTCACAATTGATAAACAAAATAATATGGTATTTTTAGTCAGTTGGAAGTGGAGCGTAGAAATTTGGCATCAATTGCGGTCAAGCTACGCCGAATGGCTTTAGGAATCCATCTATCTTAATTCATGTCTGTGTTTTGTGTTGATTTTACACATTATAACCATCTCTGTAATCACCGCGAAACGAATATTATATTATTGAGTATATATAGTATGTATAAGTTTGTTTATTTATTTTACCAGTATATATGTTTCTGAATATTATATATTTTTAACTATGATATAATTTTATTGTATGTATTAATATGTATATATGTTTTTGTTTACATTCATCAGTTTCATTGCTTCCACCTGCCAACAATTGGTCACCTACACCGAAGGTTGCTGTGAGAGAGTGCCCTTAAACATCAAGTCCGCCTTTTGTAATAGCCCAGTTTACATTAACACATAAAAGTGTAGATAATTAAATACACTCATAACACCGAAACGTATTCCAAAAGGCATACCTGATACGCAAACTCAGTCTTCATAGCTTCGGTGATGTCAGCGCGGCTGGCCGACCCGCCGCCCGCGATAGTGTACAGCACGCTGGCACTGCGCGCCATCTGCTGCTCCATCATATCCCTGAACTCCGCCATCTTAAGCCGATTGTTGATCGTCGAGCCCGCTATACCGAGCACAGTGCCTGTGGTGTAAAGCACACATCAACACACACATATACAGTTATCGATGTGTTCGTTACACATAAACATCCCAATCACCGACTGCCGATTGTGATGATTCAAGAACTACTACTGGCATCATCACTCGTGAACAAAAGTGTCGACCGCAAGTGATCGGCACTCTAAGCATTCAAAAGCTATATCGATCTGCCGACCGATCATACAAATAATATTAGTAGACAACTTATTCTAACCAATCTAAATGGACCCTGGTGTAGAGCATTCTCTTCTTGGTTGTTACACTCTTGATATAGTGGTTGTCACCATCGTGTCTGTTCGTTGGTAATGACAGATGAAACATGCCTTACATGATACAATTTAAGTCTCTTAATTTGTCTTGTAGTGGACATATAATTGGTTGTAGTAGTGGGTTCTATGGTTAACAAACAAATCCAAAAGCCCGCATTGCTCTGTGCGATGGCAAGGCGTACCAGGTGTCAAAGTAAAGAACACATTAGGCCGTAGTTTAATTATGCAACTTGCCTGCAATGGAGGCCACAATGTACCAGTACTTATTCCTCTCAGCATGCGCCCGCTCTCGCTCGTGGCCCAGCTTTACCGCAGCAGACATTGCTGCAAACAGTTCCCTCTCCTCCCGTTCGGCATCGATGAACAACGTACGTAGAGCCCGCTCTTGAATAATCAGCTATTGGACAGTAATAAGGATACATGAGATGTGAAACACAGATAAGGGATTTTCGGAACTTTTTTGTTTTATGAGTTTCTACCTAGTTTGTGCTTGCGGAATACGCACGGTGCTTGATAAGCTTGAGGTTTAGAACTAATGTCATGTGTTGCGGGAGGTATTTGTTTGTAACAGGTTATTAAGTTTGTTTCTTGGAGCAGTTAAATGAGATGTGATGTCAGCTTTTAATAGCTTGTTTAGGTTATGAACCATTGTATCACTTATAAATTGGAATATGGTAATAATGTTTGATAGTGGTTTGTTTATTTTAATATGGCATGTATACATTTAAATTTATTTCAGAAATTTTCTTACACAACAACAACTGAAGAAAGTCCTACTACAATAGGATGATTGATAGGATGGAACACAATTGGATACAATGATGAGCAATAAGTAACTATACAATTAGGTATTCATTTAATAAACACCCAATTAATTAAAAAAATTTAGATAATATAATACCTTGTGTTCCTCGGTACATAGTTGCAAGTATTTTTCATCCCCTTTCATAGTGTTTTGCATTTCTGCATGCAGCTCCTTTAACCGAGCTTCTATAGCAGCCACCTCCCTCCCCATCTCACGTCTACGTTCTTGGGCATGGATGAAACGGTCCTGAAAATTAAATATATTTTATTTTAAAACTTAATGCAAAAAAAATTGTATACAGAAACATTACCTAACTTAATACAGATTTACTTGAATCCAAATAAAATGTGTGGCATTAAATATTAAGGCATTATAAATATATAACAGGAAGTATGAAACATGAATGAAATATAAGAACACATAACTTTAAAATACCTATAGATATATACCATTGAAATCATTATATTCATACACAGAATTATATACATATAATTGTAAACATACAAATAGAAATAATTTACAATGACTTAAGCATTACATTGAAATAGTCTATCTATTAATAGGCAAAATTAGTGGCTGGCTTTCTGAGATGCTCATTAAATAAGTGCACAGCTTGAAAGCAAATAGAACGAAGAACCAAAGTGGTCAAATAGATTAATGAAAGCCAAGCTTTCAGTCTAACAAACCCATTCATGAGTATTCCAAATTGTATTAATATTTAAAGTTTTTATTATAGTTTACTCCAAGAGCATTTTATTTATTTATTTTCGACATGCCACAAAATTATATTTACATGTACAAAAGTTCATCTTAGAAACCTGAATGGATATGTTTTTCAACATAATTATTGCAACCCTTTTCTATTCCTTTTTTTGGGTTTTGGCTCATAATATGGCAATTGGCAAACTTCACATACTTTTGAGAACTTTATGGAGAACTCTCAGGTGTGTAGGTTTCCTCACAAGCCTGAACAACCGCACAAACCAGTTCAAATACAGGGCAACTATGGGATGTTCAAACTATGGAACTACTCCCTGTTTACTCTTAAACAAAAATTATATTGAACAAAACAGATATCAATCAACACCTCTGAATGACCTCTAGGGACTAACTGAATGGCCAAGAAGTTAAAGTTAAGTATAAAGTAAGGGTATATATTATTTTAAGTTAATAGAGAAATAGGGAAACAGCAACTGCAATAAAGTAAACATTTTATAAATACGCAAAATACCTGCGCTTCGATGACAGTATTTTGTATAGCCATAATTTCTTCCACGCCTGTGAATTTCTCATATCTGGATACTAGTTCTTTAACTTTTTGGGTTATACTCTCGTGTTTAAACTTCTCCGCGAACTCTGTAACTTTAGTACCTGGCGCGTATTTCGTTATCAACTGGTCAACTTTTTCACGGCTCCCAGAACTTATTTGGCTTAAAGGTATTTTATCCTTCAGCCGTTGAGCGATTTGCCGTAGACGGTCAGCCATGATCGCATGTTAAAATAGTCTATTAAGCGAAATTACTAGTTCCCTTGCATTTTCATGGCGTTTATGATATCACCGGACTATGAATGGAAATGATTATGATATACTGATAATGGCATTTAGTTTGACATCTGACGTTGATACAGATGTTATCAACCTGAATGACTTAATTGATTACGTAACTGGAAACGTTTAACATTTCATCACTCAGAAAAAGAAATATAAAAATAATTCAATCTAAAATAACAATAAGACCATTAGTATAATTTTGTTTCATATGAACTATTTCACCTTTATTTTTTATACCACAGTGAAATGAATTATCATTTACCTTAAAAATATATATAATAGATGTCGCTACTAAATCCTGATACGGGAGTAAATTGAGAAAATTCTAAACTGAAGCTCAGATTAATGAAAAGAAAAATATAGTGCTTTCATTTTATTTACTTCAATGCATTATATTTTTATAGAGTATTACGCAATTAGAAAAAAATTCAACTATGCTCACAGACGTAATTAAATTATTGACGCAATTTGAAACTTTTGAAGATACAGAGAATTTTAGCCTAAAATTATGTTGAGAATATTATCACTGTTTTTTTTTTTATTAATTTCAATATATACAGCCTGTACTGTCAGTACTGTCAATTAGTATGTTTATTAAAATACGGAAATATTTCGGATGATTACGTGATTTATAATGATATGTAAATTGTAAAATTTTGAAATTACATTTATTTTTGATGATAAAGGATCTTCTAGTCTAGTTATATTTATTTAGAATATTGCAATTGTCCTGATGGACACTTTAGATACTGTCGACCAGAATTAAACTAGGACCTTCTCTGGGTATTAGAACATTGGTAAATTAGCGAGTTGTTAACCTACCATTGAAACTCAACTATAGTTTTTTAATTAATAATATGAATAATAAAACTTTTATTTCGAGCAACTGAACTCAACCGTATTAGTTAAAAACTTAAAAGAAAATTTTTTTGGTTCTTAAAACTTCATTACCTTTAACATAAAACTTAATTCACGCGAGTGAGTCACTGCTTCTCCATTCCATTAGAAATAGCACAGCAGTGACTCACATATATGCAGTCTAATCTACTAGCAATCATCTTCAGGATGCTGTTGGCGCTGCCCTCCAGTCTGCGCACCAGGGAGCCACATCTTTTGCGCATAGGAGCGTAAGAACAATCGAGGTGCGCCGTCGTGAACTTCCCCGACGCACTACAGAATCGTGGCAACCCCGGCAGCACCGTGGATGCATTGTTATATTGAACCCAGAGGGCGCCGTAAGGTATTTGAGTAAATCTGGCCCACAGGTTGCACGAGTTAATGTCGACAGGCTGAACAGCACTCCACTCTATATCAGCCACCTCCTTCGTAATCATACTCATGCATGGTATGTTTCATTTGGTTGCAATGTCCGAGAGTCTGTTCAACCGTGGGTTCTCATCTTACCTCTTGTCTAGCTAGCTAGTGATGTATCGATGATTCGTTTAGTTTGTTGGGTGAAAAACTGCAACCTGACAGTCGCTAGCCTGTCTGTCTGCTCATTAATCGGCGATTGATAATACGTTATAATTACTCTCTATTGTATGAGTATTAAGTAGTTGATTGGAATAGGTAAGAATAATTATTTTCTTGATATTCCTTTAGAGGAAGCACTCAATACGGAATGTTTATACCTTTTTAAAATAATAATCATCACCTCTTCATCACGGGATTGAAGCAATTATACACGGTTTATTGCACTTAAAATAGATTGTTTCAAACAATCATACTTATATTTATACAGTTCCGTACCTAACTGTCTAAATTTAAAATGCGACCTTTTATATACAGGATAAATAAAATTAACATGAGATGCTTCTATACTGATTTGGTTCAGTTTGTAAATTAAGATATGAGAACATTACATACTCTTAAATTGTAATACTTACCTTCGATAGTGATGGCACATGGGTCCTTAACTATACATACAAAAAAATAAGTGTCTGTCTTTTTTTTTTTCAAATGAACTGTATTTTGTTAAGTAAAGTAAGATCGGAAAAAAGAGCAGTTTCCCGTTTTAAAATTTGTCTGTCTCTGGTTATATTTTTTCGGTTTAATCTTCGGAAAGGCTTAAACGATTTTAATGTGACTTTCATTGAAAGGTAAAGGAGTTTATAGGGCAACATTTAGGGTGTATTTAAATGACCTTCTCGGACTAACTCTGATGATGACCAGCCGATAATGATATAATCTTAACTGGGTAAAATGGGATAAATAGGTAAAATGGAATTTGGGATAATTAATGGCGTCACTTTATAATAACGAATGTCTCTAGAAAAATAAATCTCGTAAGAAGCTTTGAAATCTTATTCATGCAATGCTATTCTAAGTTAGCAAACAATTTTTCCGAAGCGAAGCGCTGGTGTGTCACTACTTTAATAATATATTTGGTTATAAAATAAAATGAATATATTTTACAATCTCTTTTAAATAAATTATCATTTTTTATTTGTTTAACTGTTATTTAATATTATTCATAAATTAGTAAAGTTAAACGAATAATTATAAAAACAAATTTCTGGGACAATAATCGTATTATCGCCTCGTGACATAGTTTGGCTTTAACTATATTGTGGTACTGCGTATAAAAGTGACTCAATCTTCAATATGGATCGTAACAAAAAAACCCATTACCAATCACGGCTCCTTTGACATAAATCGTACTAGTATAACGGAAATAAATACAGGCTATAAAACAAAGGCATTCATCTTAGAATGTTAAGTTACTATCTGCAATTAATGTATTACATATTAATTCGAGATGCGTTCGACCTCGTCAGTACGTGACACCACCAAATGGCGACTAGGATTTTGAAGGGCAGTCTCCATACTGGTATAGATGTGTATTAGGTATCTATGTTAATAGTATAATAATAGCGTGTTCATTTTGTGAGTTTGTGTATATGCGGATGGTAAACTCCGGATCCACGGAATTTATTTGAGAAATTCCCTTACTACCTGAAAGGTACATTATTCCAGATGGATGTGGACTATATTTTCGTCAATTAAGTGTCTATTTTTGTTGAGTTACATTTTTTTTTGTTGAACAAATCTACTTAAAAAATAAATAGTCTACATTGTGTTTGAAACAATTGTTACCTACTTACGTTATTTTCGTAATATCTACTAAAGATAATTGTTAAACCCGAATTGAAGCCTGAAGGAAGTGTGAATTTTGTGAATTTGTGTACTTGTGGATGTTAAACTCCGGATCCACGGCACTTTTGAGTGAAAAGGTTGCTGGGTAGTTTAATTGTAAACATAAGCGTTTCAAACAACCAGTGACGCCTGAATATCTGAGGTAAATCCACCTCAGAGGGTTTTATACTGTAATTATAATAAAAAAATATTTGATCAGTACCTGCATTATTTTAACTATTCACATTAAGGTATTTGTGTAGACTATAGTTAATATTCTTGAATACATCTATACCTATCTATGCTAATAATAAAATTATTACTGATCACTTTCTGCACATAAACGATATATGAGAAAATTTTACTTTAAAAGACTTTATTAGCGCAATAGAACACAAAAGAATAGGTAGTTGTTAGAATTTGTGTCTGTGCATTTGTTCCCGCTACTCTCAGAAACGGCTTACCCGATTTAGTTCTGGTTTTCACTAATGTATTGCAGCTAGTGTCACTTGATACTTAAAGTCTGTTACATTGCAATCCATCCATAAATAAAAAAGTCAAGAACTACCATATGTATTTCTAATCTACAGAACGAGAAAAATCCAGAAAAAAGCAGATGCTTAAGGTAGTTTTTCCGAAGCGAAGCGAGGTCATTTGCTAGTTCTAAAACAAAAATTTAAACTTTATCATTGTAATTGGACAAAAGTTTTTGTTTATATTAATGTTTAAGTGTTCCTAAAGTAAACCTCTGATTCTAATTCTCAATCAGAATTAATTTAATTATAATACATCTACAACAGGAAGTCACAAAACTGTATAATATGTGTGCTATTTTATATTTTTTTCATTAAGTATATTCTGTATAAGTATAAAGGAACCGATTTTTACACTCTTTACTAGCTAATTACCTCCTAAATTCGAGCTGAATCACTTGCAATGTTTTATCCTGTTTTTTCTTCCTGCCTTTCTTGCAAATTATGGGTACGACACCTCCTTCTTGGCCGGCGGTGAACCAGATGTTATGAATGTTCTTGTGAAGCGGTGGCTATTTACTGTTGGCCAGTTACGTTGATATAACAAAGTTGCATGTAAGTTATGGTAATAATACTTTTTAAACAGCTCTGTATATGCTGCCGTGCAAAGGTTAATCTCATCGTAAATTTTTCGATTCTATTGTAGAATTTGGCCGTATTGGGGCGGCCTAGAATACTCCCCCCAATCCCACGCTGGTAGAACAGGGTGTCGTAAGAGGCGACAGAAGCCAGCCTGCTTGGTGGTAGGGCTTGAGAGCCAGTACTTTCCTTCTTACCTTCTTCTCATTTCCCGGCCGACAACGCATCAGTGATACCTTTGGTCTTGCTGATATCTATGCACGACGGTGAGCACTTACCATCAGGTGGCGCGTCGTCTGCTTGTTTCTCGGTTATTACTATAAAAAAATGTTATCAGCGTTAATAGAGTTATAATTTTTTTGCAAAATTTTCTGTAGAACTCAGGAAAAATCCTGATTTAATTACCATAATGCTGTAAATTATTAGTCGAAGGTGTCTTATTCTGAGAAATACCGGTTAAAATGTAGTTATTATCATTACTGCGAAGTAAAATCTACTGTAACCTAAATAAAATGAAGTTTTAACATTAATCATATTTCATAATATTTATTTGACGCCCTAAATGTAAAATAATGTATAACATTTTCCCATACACAATACATGTCTGTACAGAAAATTTAAAAAACAAACAATTTATCTCTCGCCGTGTCGATTAAAACGCAGTATTTTTTTTATAACGAAGTCTTCCGTATTCTTGTCTCGTATTACCAAACGTTGACCGAGTTAAAATGTTATTCACGTGTTCCTTTTAAATTAGTATTAACATCATTACTGCTTATCGGATTCATTTGCAACTGTAGTATGTTTTGAAAAAGGTTGTTTGCAATGTTGTAGAACGAGTGGTGTCTGGTAAATTCGCTGTTATTGGTATTAGTTAATTATAAATTTTCTAAATAATAGAAATAGTAGCAATATTACAATTTATTTTAATTTCACATGTACATGTTAGGTAAAACTAACACACACACATAATGAAAAATATTATTATGCGCCACACACATAAAAATCGACGACACGTATTATTATTCCGCCGGTCATTAGTCTGAGCTTACGTCACACTAAGTCATGTATTACTAGGCAACAAACAGCAGTACATTAGTGTATATATATTTTTTAAATTCATGTAGCAAAGGAAATAAAAACCCATTGTATTTTTGATGGCATAATCTGCGGTCAATTAATGACCAAAGAAACTTTTTGTGGTATCTTATGACTTTAACTTTATTAAAGTAATCAGCATTTTATCGGAAATAATTTGTCAATTACATATTTAAAAGCTCAACTTCCGCCTTTGTCTTAGTATGGAGACACAGAGTACTTTACTTAGAAGAAGATCCAGATTCGTCTGGCTGTCTTGCTTGATTATAACGAAATGAGATACCGAAACTAATCGTTTGATATTTCTATTCATTTTCTAATTCCTTGAAGCGCATCGAATAAACTTATAAGTGTCGATCTCCAGTGTTATCGGTCATTGCCACTAAACTCAATTATTTTGTAATAGGGATATCAGCACATTGGGTCATGTCATAGCCTCCTAATCAATTACGGAACTGTACGATGACGGATGACTGTGATACAATTAAGTGTTTGAGAGTTATCGGGATAGTAATACTGGTTCTGCACATGAAACGAAAACAAAGTATTCTCCAAGAAAAAACCCTTATTATAACAGGGGTATAAAAGTAATGTTTTATATAAATCAACATGAGTAAATTTGTGTTTTGTTGTTTATACAGGTGCTACATGCGCAACCCGCATGGACACCGCTGATGCTGTCGCGCGTTACACGCAGGGGATGCTGACGGTGCCGTGCGTATACTCATCGCGCGCCCTTAATTTAGATGTCGCTGAGTAGACATCAGCATTTAATAACTTTTTTAAATGAGTTCTAGAATCTTTGGGTTTTAAGTCTTTCAGTTGTCGTTAACATAATTCAGACGAAAATCATTATTTTAAATTTTCTATTCAGCCTGTAAATTTTGTTGGTATTATTTTTTATTTAAAATATCACAATCAGTTCTGGTATATCCGTGTGTCCTTTAAAGCGCGTCTGTATTAAACATATAATGAAAAAACTCATCAACGTTTTTCACGTGAATAAGTTAATGCTTGACAACAATCCCACCTGATGGTAAGTGGTGATGAAGTCTAAGATGCTGAACGCACTTACTTATAAAAGCCTATTCACTCTCCTCCTGAAGACTCTCACATTACAAGTAGAAGTTGGGAGTTTTATCTCTATATTATCCTATTTCTGTATGGCTAGCGACGCATCAGTGCGGTCTCTGGTGTACGGATGTCTATGGGTGGTAGTAACTATATACGCGATTTTTCTACTCGTTTATCAGCTACTTAACACAAAAAGCATTTAAAATTATTTTACCGTTTATATTGCATTTTAACGAACGAAGCCTTTTCATGGTCCGTAGTTAGTACGCGATTTGGACCACACGCAATACAAGGTATAAGAAACATTCCACCAAAATGTTGTCCAAGCATCGAAATGTCGAAATACGTGATCTAGCACACACGCCTTATCTCATCTTTCTCCACCTTTGCCCCGGACAAAAGTTACTAGGTTTGTTGGAAACTCGAGAAATGTTGTATTCGTAAGGAAGTGTTGATTAACCAAATAAAATATTAATATTCCTACTGATACGCAGCACGACGCAAGTGCTCAGATGAATCGTCCAATCTTACTACTGCTGAGTATTGTCCACCATAGCGGTGTCAATGATGAGTTGACGTTTAAAGAGAAAGCCGGCGACTTGCTGATTATTCGAAACTTGTCAAAAACTATTGGTTTTGTAATAAGCCCCATCGTCATGCACAAGAACCGACGGGGGAAAACTGGATGGTACAGATCACAAAGACCTTTAACACGACGGACCAGATGCAATCATTCGTTACGCAGCGGGATGCTTCACGGAGAACCACCCCAAAAAAGAGTATTTGAAAAAAGCTGAGATTAGGTTTTTAACTTTAGAAATACTTTTGGGACAACAGGTTAGTTGAAATTTCCGTTTAATGTTGTTAATAAAAGTATAATTAAATTGCCGTAATTTAATAGGTTTCAAAGGAATATTTTGCTAAGAAATAATTAAAATGTATGTTGAGATTATAAAGAGAGAATGCGAATTGTTATCAGTTTGCGTACATGCGGGAGGCACAGCACCTATTTGAAAAATTCTTTTATCACTAAAAAGTACATTAGTCCGGATGGACATAGGCTATACATCAGATACAACTTTATAAGGATTAATTGTTGAACCCGACCGGAGTCGGCATGGGCCAGAGTCGTATAAAGATAAAAGCCAACCTAATAACCTCTCGATTTACTTTCAAATTAAATAGGTAACTAGTTCTGGGCGTTGCCATTAGATAAACGATCTTTTAATGTGGTTTTCCAGATAACGCAATAAAATGGAAAAAATA
>DWPT01006670.1:0-11296 GCA_018251895.1 Agathymus mariae mariae
AACCAGTATGTGGTGTGGATACGCTCCCTAGTACTCTGATAACGACCGATTGCTCGCTATCGTATTTTTACTGATGGTAACGTCATTTTTCACGCCGGGAGTGTTTTTGCGCTAAGATTCTGGAAAATATAAAATCAAACGTGCTAACAGTGTATCGTGTCAAAATATATTTATGAACGAAGCTATGACTTCCCGTGGCCCGACACGTTCTTCTGATTTGGTTGGTTGATCAAGTTTAATTTGAAAGTGGCCCCACACTTCCGCCAACAATATATAATATAATGAGTGCAAATTTGTACCAATGAGTTTGATGAATTGAATTAGTTATTTAAATGTGATTTGCTTTCGCTGATGATGCAATTGCTATTAGCGTTAAATAGGAGCTATTCTTTTATTCGGAATATATAAGATCTATAGCTATGAATTAGGGCTGCATCATATTTCAACAAGAAATACAGATATTTTATAAACTGAAATCCATATTTGATCTTCGATGCCTCATTCTATTCCTTTGTAACATACGAGTATGTAGCTGAGTATTTCTAATCTTCCTTTTAACCTTTCGATACACTCTTAACGGGTTTATGGGATTGCATGGGCGACCGCACTAACTTATGATTATAAGGTAATCAACGTTACCCCACAGAACTTGTTGTAAAGAGGACTGGAATCCGTCACATCTACTTAAACAATACATCCCACGCCTTGGACAATGTTCTCATCATTCATGATTACGTAAATAACACATTTGTGGGAATAGCTAATTTGAATCCCAAAAAAAATGATATTGAAAAGGTTAAACTATATTTTTCGATTTCCACGAAGTTTATTTTGATAGAATTTATAAGGTTATAGACAATAATATAAAATATTATTTTACGATGACTATCGAGATATATGTGAATGATCTAAAATTGTAAAATAAGATGTCTATAAAAACATACGTGTAGTTAACTGGATGTCAACTCGTACAAAACTGAATACCGTACAGTCATCATACAGCTGCATCATTTACAATATCGGCCCAGTCGTCCGTCCATCTATGTTGATAAACGTAAAATAAAACGGGAATCGCGCAAAAACATTTCCTAATGACAGATGCGTGCGCACATCAGTCTCGATCGTGCGCGCCAAAAAGTTTGGAATCCGCAAGGTGTTCCAATTATGTAGCCGGAAAAAGTTAAACCATCTGCAATCAATTTGGAAATACCACGATACAATCGCGAATTTGTCACTCAGCGTCTGTACTCGCATTTTTGTACCGTCTTTGAGGGCCTTTTATTTTTGTGGCGCCAAAATGTTTGTGAAGTGTAAAGAAAAGAAGAATAGCTTTGCATATTATAGATATAGACTTTAAACCTTCACCGTTATATGTGATATCAAAAAGCAATCTATTTCTTTGCGTAATTTTTTATGTTATTCCAGTACTTTGGTATTATGTTTTAGTAGTACATGTAATTTGATTAGTTTTCATTGTTTAATTTGAATTGTCACCAGTATTGAAACAAGTTATCTCTGAAACTAATCTTATCCATTTCCTTGATGTTATCGCCAACTAAAACATTCAAACAAGTTTTACGGACACTCATTAAATTGTATTTATTGTCCACTAAGGAAACGTAACCGGCTGCTTATTGTAGTTGTAGGAACATAAATAACAGCAGGCATTGTACAAGTTTTGGGCATTTTCAAATATTTTTGCCCCGATTTCTGATAACTAGTTTATTTTTAATTTTTTTACTTCTCGTAATAATAAAATATATTTTAATAACGGCGCGTACTGTTTCAATGTTTCCGCGCCGTATTTCATAAGGGACCACACAAAAAGGATTTGTGTTCGCTTGAACAGACAAGAAACAGCGGTCGCCATCGCGGAGTCAGCGATTAACAGCTTCGGCAGTAACAAAAGAAACTCATTGTCAATAAGACGCGACCATTGCAACCTGACACGTCCTTACACCTTGTTACATAGTACTAAAGACGATAATCGTCTGTGAAACCAATAGTAAATGGGCGCCGATAATTTCTATTGACGTAGAAAGTGAGCGAAGTGATTCGTTCCCAACAATTGTGTGTGGAAAGTCAAGTGGCCGTTGTTTCCGCGATGAAATGGAAAACGTGTATCGGTGAAAACCAAATAAGTGATCGTTTAGCAATTGCCAGTTTTTTTTTAAATTCATTAAATTTTTGCGGAAAATAAAATAACCGATTTAATCTCCTTGTAGGGAGTGTAGCGAGTAAATAATAAAAATATGTTCAATAATTATTAGGGCTAGGGCTCCTTATATATAAATTGTACAGTGATGCGTTGTTGCAAATACGGAATTACATACACATAACTAAAATATGAAATTAAAGAAATTTCTAACTCAATCAAATAGCAGCATTTGCAACCTGTAATTTGTTTGTATACGTTTAACTACAACACTTTTACCCTTTTGGTGGATGTTGCCAACATAACGTTGTGTGTTAAAAACCATGTGCTGACAATTTAATTTGTACCATTCCAGTCTTTAAAAGGTAATAAGGGAAATAATAACAAATTAATTATGCATGATTATGTAACGCACAAGTACAAACAGAATTAAACGTGACCTGTCAAAACGCTAGTCATAAAATCCTTGATGTGTGTATAACAGTACTTTTGTGAACTCGTAAATAAATACACGTTAAGTTTAATTAATCGAACACACCTAACGAAGAAACTGTGTCAACATTCCACAAATTACTTGCATAGCTACATTATAAGGTTTGCAGTCGTAAAAAATAGCAACAATCGTGTCCACTGTTATCAGTACATCTCAAACATTATGAAAAGTAATCAATTTCTCTCACGCACCAGCACTACTATATTCTTTTCGGAACGTACAATCTAGATTCAATATTTGCTTAACGAATTCACATCAAGTAGATTTATCAGTTAGCCTAGATAGTGAACAATAAAAAATGGACTGTCAAAATGCGGTTGGTCTGGTACGACTCAATCAGATCTAGCCTCTCGCACTGAATGATCTGTCATTAGCCGTGCTTCCACGCGCGAGGCCAAGCGGTCACAATGCGCTTCATGGTCTGCCACAGATCGCTCTGTAGATAAACGTAGATTAATATTTGCAATGGAGATGTTAATTACATTCTTTCGTAATATTGATTTGGAGGTGGACGTTTTTGGGTCGGAATAATTCTAAACAAATTTTATTCGTACGATTCTTTAATCTTTATTTAGTAAGCATTGGTTACTGGATCATTTCGATAAATCAATTCTTTTTTTATACTTCATTACTTTTTCTATATTCCGTAATTTGTTACACAAGATTACATTATAATTTACTTTCAATTGCAATCGCCGAGGGTCAAAGAGTAACTGAAAATGGCTATTTTCTTGATCAAACTATTAGGGCTATTCCACCTGCCCGTAATTACATTCCAATAACTGCTATCAAGCGGATCAAAAGCATTTGTCTAATACTTAAGCATTTACAGAAAGCTCTAAGCGAAATGGGCGCTCGCATTTATCTGCTTTTAAAGGGTTTCCGTACAAATCTTGATAATTAAACGTTGTGACGCATAACAGGTCAGTAACAATCAAATAAGGACTGAATACATGGAACCCCAACAGCTGAAATTCGTGTGGCATAATATCGAAGATAAGTCATTGGAAAGTGAAATTGGGGCGCACCTGACGGTGCTTTCTTTACGTCGCGGTGTTCTTTTTGATTCAGTGAGAGTGGTCTAGATACGATAATTGCGCCGGTAGCGATTCCGTGACGACTTCGGACCGTACCGCCTCTACGTCGGGTTATCATCTCGTTTGCACGCCTATTTAACAGACTTGTCTCCCTGCCGACGCGTAAATGATCGACGATGAAAGATCGCCTAGATAAAGGAACACCCGAAAGTGTGGTTATTAATGATACATTAAAATAACCTTAATTCAATTTATAACACAACTACGAAAATGTCCTGCACGTTTAAATCTGATGGTCACATTGACTCATCGAAATTTGCTTTGTTGGTCGTAAAAGTAAACGGAATATATATTGTGCCTTTACTGGAGAGAACCCATGTTGAAATGAACAAAGGCACGTGTAAATTCGTGTTTATAAAGTCTATCCATCAATCTTAAATATACCGCAATTATCATAACATAAACATTTGTTATTGTGTAGCACCTTTTGCAGGTTATAAAACCTGAATTGCGTTTGTCATGCAGCATTTTTTTATTAGAGTTTTGATTTCATAACCATTTCACACAGATGACACGACAGCCTTCTATCATTTTTAAAATGGAAATCGATGTTAGTCGCATGATGTTATGCTCACCTTTTATCGATTGCTTGTCGAAAATGATGATTCTATCTATATTTTTGATATATTGTCACTTTCTGCTGCTTGAGCAGTTCGATAACGTATTGTCGCTTTCTGCTGCGGCTAGAAAGTGACGTCTTTGTTGATTTTTCTATTATTCATCCAATCATTTATGTCCGATCTAAGTTTCTATTATTATTGTTCATGATCAATTTTACTTTTCACGTCAAGATTCTCATCTGAAGTACTCTTGACTCTAATTTTTTAATTGTTCCGAGTTATAGCTTAACTTGTAATAAGGTATGGTACTGTAAATTGATAATCAAATTCTTTATTATTACGAAGTATTTTGAATCAAACGTCAATTGTTTTATGGTTCCGAACAGCTCAGTATATTATGAGAAGCCTGTGAGAGACTCTGCCTTCTGAGTACTTGGATTTGTGTATCTGGCATATTACACAGTTTGCCATTTACTTTTATTTATGGATGTAAATTATCTTAAAAAGCATAAATTGTGCGCTCGCAAAGGCTAATTCAGTACAACGACGTCATGCTGTAGGTCTCGGAGCGATAACGATACTCCAGTTTAAGTTACCTAGACACGGAGTGACCTTGGCCAGCGAATTAATGTTCATTAATGAATTCGTCTCGTTGTTTGCTTTTGGATTATTCCATTCGTGACGTCTTACATTTATTTCTCGCTTCTAAATACTTCTTAATGATTTAGTTTGAGTCATATTGTCTATAGATATCCAAGAATAATTTGTGAAATACATTTGTTGCTTGAATCCGTGTTTCAAAGAAATGTTTTAAATATCGGTCACAATGTGTCGTTTCCAACTAATTTACATTATTAGGATGTTAAAGGTTTGTAATATCTGATTATTATAATATTTGAAACTACATGTAACTTAACTTTATGTACACACTGTTATGTATCAGATTATAACTCTGTTAATCTTAATATCATGTTCTCCTAAATCTTTCTCACACCAGTAGCGGGCGACAACTTCCTTTTACATCCCACGTTTTACTCTCAATCACGAGAATCAATATTTACTTATTTTAGGGTAGTGCCAACGACTTTCTCTACCATCTAGTCACCCAGCCGTGCCGTGTAGGGCTGCCCACAAACAGATCGCGCGATGATTAATCTGTTGCTAGACTCGTGCGCAGACTCCACGGCGCCGTCGCTCTTCGGTCTCACAACGAAAGTGCAAGTCGCGAAGTCGCCCAGTTCCCACGATCCCCCTACCCTTCACCCCTCTCGCGGACGCAGCCAGAATCGATAATGTATATTCGTTCGAATAGCTTACACTTTCGCGAAATCGATGCTGCTCAAAATGATTTTATTTTTTGAAAATCTTTTAAACAAACAGGTATTTTAGCCCGTAAAATAAGCTGGTTTTATATATTCTTTCTTCATGTATATTTAATGTACGTGATATTTATAGATGTCAGTATAGATTGTTGCAGCGTCAGTATGTAATTAAAATTGTTATTACTAAAATATATTAATTAAACATGGAAAATATTGAAGTCTTGCATGAGCTTCTCTTATGAAAGCTAGATCAATGTTGTTTGTTTTTTTGTGTTAAGTACATTAAATTATGCTTACGAGCCAATAAACAACTTTCCAGCTGCGACGATTAGTTTTTATGATGGCTTATATCATAATTATTGAAAGTATGAATTCAAAATGTAATGAGGTATTGTATGTAGTAATAGACGGGGAAATGATGAAGTGATATGTCATATAACGTTGGTTTATACCGGTGTTAGTTGAAATAAATTATATCATTGGAGTTGGAACACACCGACTAAGGGCTTGGTACAAGTTGTAGGGTGATAATGATTGATGAAAAATACTTATCTCCTTACTATACATTCATTTTAGGATATAAACAAAATCTTTCAATTGGTACTTGCTTATCAAATAACAGTTTTAACAATAACGATTTTAATTAAAAGTATAAAACAGTTCACTCATATCGTTGTTTAGTCGGATTCGCCCGACTAGGTTCGGACCTATCCGAGTGTTAAAATAGCAATTGTTTTATTCCAAGTTGGCACCTACAACACGTCGGATGTCAAGCCACAGCATCGCTTTAACAAACGTCTTTTCCTTATTGGGATTCATAAAAAACATAGACGCCCAGTACCGAATAGATATAAGCAGTGTTGAGGTGACGTGACATAAAAAAAATTACATAAAATATTAATAAACTAAATATTATTTAATGTTACTTAAAATAATAAGAACTGACAATTCAAAGTGTACAAAAGTTTATCTTTATTTACAATTAATTTTTTTATTTATTCAATATTTATTTCACCTGGCCTGGATTTCAAATAATATTGACGTAAATTTATATCGTCAAACTATATGTGATACTGAGCTTTCTGGTCACGAAAATCCATAATAAGCCACTTGGAGAATCATATCGCTAGTCTCTACTGACCTACGGCTCTACAGTGGGCATAACAATAAATAACTGGTCCATACTGATAGCCGGCCGGCGTTTTGCGCCTGTCCGGGACCAATTTATGAATGTTTAGGAAATAATTCTTGCAGGTTTTGTCTTGTGCTCCGTGCATTTGTACCACCCTGTAAGTGTACTATCCAACTTAATAACAATATGTAGTGTTTTTGTGTCATTTGTGTTCTGTGATGCTTTCACTTTTAACTATAAATGTTATCGATAACCATTATGCAGACTACGTAGTAGTAGTAGAAGGTAGCATTAGCAAGGTTGATTTCAATAATCATTAAATAGGTTTTCAGTTTATAAGTGAGAGATCAACCTACAGCTGGTGCAAGGACAACAATAGTAACAAATACAAACACATACAAAATCCACTTTATTGTACACCAAATATAATGTATAGAAAAGTTTAGATACAATATTTTAAGTGCAACATTCGGTCTTATCACTTATCTATCGATCTATTCCAGACAACATACTGAGCTGATACGGTGGATGGAGTAATGAGACTGGGTAGGGTTGCACAAATACGAAAAATAGTTATATTCGTTTACTTTGTCAGCAGATAGCGTAGTTACAAAGGTTGAGTGGTAGGAATAAAAATTGAATAAGAACAGCATATAGTGGTATAAAGATAGAGAGATTAGCAGAAAACTTATGGTAATGCTCTTTCGCTAGTTTCAAATACACTAATGTTACGGAAAAATGCGTGCACAATTTATTATTAAGGCCGATTCTGATCTTAATGACATCACATTACATTATATAATGGTATTATCATATGTGTTTTGCTACGGGATCTCGCTACTGTATTGTTCAACGTTCGATTGGTATCCTTAAAGAATGTCGAATACGAAGGGTATTGGATAATGGTTCCTTTAAACCATTACAAGGTTATGGCTGTGTCAAAACTGTCTTATCTGTTGTAATATAGTTACTTGGAAAAGGACAGTTCAACATAATCAGTCTGACAATATCATGAACACTACTGAGACGCGTGCCGACCGGTACGAGACGCGGGCCAGTGTTTGCTCCTAAACACCTCGACTACGGAGCGTGGTCGTCGATATAGATTGGCACGCACGTATCCGATACGCGCCGATTGCGTATTTTCGCAGGGCCGAGCAAATTTTGCCATATCTTAAATACCGTTTCATGGAACGGTCTGAGAGACAGGGGAATTTATATTTTGTTTGTATTTTAATGACAAGATCTATAGATAAAAATCCGCATTAAGACTAGTTTTTGACTTTCTAATTGAAAACACAAATATAGTTACCAGTAAATGTTATCGTATTATGTAGAAAATAAAACCAATTTTACTCTTTTTATTGGCCGTGAATCTTATACAACTTGCAATATGTGCGTAGTTTTTTACGAAACCTGTTAAGTACGTGGCGTTATTCCGGAATCAAATACGTACGCAGCGCGTATAGTTGCTCCAATGGCGCGTAACGGTGTCCACAGACCATGACACGGATAATCCCTTTACAGGAGGCGTCGGTGGCTGGCAGTGACGGTTCGTGGAAAGCCTACTGTTTGACTAATAACGGTTCGGATTGTTGTTGTAGGTAGGTAGATAGGTTGTTGGCCGTGTTGTTACTTACGTACAGTTTTCTGCGTGAGGTTCACCGTGTAATCACTGAAAGTAAAACGTATCTGCGTAACGGACGGGCAGCGTGGACAATGGATTGATTTCGTGAGTATGGTTTGTGTATTTAAAAATACCACTTGGTTACCACGGAAGCATAGATGTTGGTTAGACTTTTAGTGGTCCGAGTCCAACTTAAAGCGTTTTAATTTCTGTCATATCCATTTTAAGTTCAGATTTTTTGTAAGTCTCTGCCATCAAAACAAAATAAAAAAATGCATTATTTAGCATCATTTTGGTTTTTTTTTTATTTGGTTTACCGATGGACATACTTACTAAACAAAACACAACCTAACCGGAGATTTGAGGCAGAACAGTGAATGTTTTTATACCTGTTGCTACCTAATTCTTTAACGTTAAGGTCATCGATGCATGAATTCATATTGCATCGTGGTTTTTATTGTCGACAAAATGTTTCGAGTCCGATGCAAAAACCAGACTGCTGCCACAGAACAAGTATGCATAGAAATTCCTGAGTATTTTAATTTTAACGATATTGTTCTTACATCCTTCATGTATAATTTTTTTGTATTTACTATCTAGTTATAATATTAAATAAAAATATTTCACTATCTCATATTTCAATACTGTGCTTAATAGTCGAGTATAGTCGGAAGATAGTTTTTAGCACTACAAAAATTGCTTGAATGTTTAATTTCATAAAATCTGAGAAAATATAAGAATATAATGATCTGCGTAAAAAATCATCTAAACCGTTCGTGATATACATTATATAACAGTGGAAAATAAATATCGTAGTATGAAACATGTAACGTTATTTAAATCGTAATGTCGTCGTCCTTTTCATTTCGTTCGATTATTTTGGATGTTCAAATTGCCAGGTAGTGACGGAAAAATGATAATTAAATGAGTTCATATTATAATTGATACTTCTTCAGGTAGGTCATTTCTATTACATACATGTTCTATGGAGTTCCATCGATAACTCTTATGTCATTTGCATGTTTTGGTTTGTTTGTTCGTTTCAAGTTTTATTATTGCTAAAATTCGTTATGCGATAGTGATGTATATTATGGTTACGTCAGCTTTATCTATACTACTGTATAAATATGTTGAGCTTCTCCATATGTCTCGAGATAACTCGAAGACGGCTCGACCGATCCTAATGAAAATTGGTGTGTAGTTAGAACACGTGATTGCGCAATTGATAGACTATATAATATCAATAAATTTAATTATGTCTAATCAAGGCAAGAAATATGAAAATTGTATTAATCATGTATATATAATTAATAGTTCAACCTGAACGAAGTGTGACGGGGACGCAAGTTGTAATTATAGCAATTAGTAATATGTACTCGTAAGTTTTGCATCCTTAGTTTTTGTTAACAGTTCCCCCACTAAAGTTCACATACATTTAAAACTTATAGTGGATATTGTTATATTAATTGTAATAATTCATAAAAAGTAGCTAAAATATTTATTTTTCCTTATAGATCAAAGTAGGAACTGACTTATATAATAAGATTTCGTAATAATGTACTTATTACGTAATTTTTTATATCACTTACACTATAAACGGAAAATAAAACAGCTCTAAAAATTAAAAACTAAATTGAAATAAAATATTAACTATATACTAAAATGTATCTATTCCGGTAATTAATAACAGAATATAAAATACGATGCGGTGGGATTGAAATCAAACATATCTACCAACTATCTATCTGACTTTGCACCGATTTCAAACATTTCAGCTTGTGTATTTTATTGAAATTTATTCTAGCTTTTTAGTACAATTGTGTAGATTTTCATTTTGAAATCAGTTTTTTTTCCAAGAGTCATCCGAACCGTTAGGATTGACTGGGAAATGTTCATTGCGTTCTTTTCTGTCACCGTAACAACAAATGTAATTCTTAAGGTAAGGTTGTGTACGTTCTTAATTTGATACAGACGGAATTTTAAAATGTATTTTTCGTATAGGTGACCACAGTACCGATCTAACAAGCACGTCTATTTGTTCAAAGTTATATATTGCTTTCTTCAACGAAGGCAAATATTGTGAGAAAACTTACCCGTCATCACCTGAGGTCTTGAAATAGAGGATTACATGACCTCTACGCCTGTTTGAATAAGCTTACGGCTAACCCAAACTCGGTTTGTTTTGCAGTCTCCGTCCGCGTCTACTAATCCCGATCAGACATAAAGCAGCTCGGCGCGCGTAGTAGCGATGAATAGTCAGAAGTGAAACATGAATGTTGCTACTGTACTGTTTCTCTGTACAGGCGCAGACATTTTGCGTCAATGTGTATTTAAGCGTAGTATCGTCCGTGTATGTGGCTCTCATACGTTACACCGGTGAGGCTGTCTCGCTTATATTCGCATTACGGGCAACATACGGCCGACGAGTCGATGTCCTTTGTGTTTCTGGCAAAAAAGATCGGTCAAGTTCATTGTACAGTCGACGAGAGTTGTGCTTTGTGCACTGCAGTTCGATTTAGAAAGGTTATGCTATTTTATGGACAAGAAATTGTAAAAGTAGTTTTTCCAAATCTCAATATACTTTTTAGAGTCAGGTACGCTGATGAAAAATGGAACGAGATGAAATTCAGGTTTAAACGTTCGTAGCGATAGCTTGACAAACAATACATTGTTTTTTATATTCGTAGTTTTATTGACTAGTCAATGAAGTGTATGGAGTAGTCTTTTTGTTTTACATAAGATAAGTGAATGCTTGACAACAATCCCACCTGATGTTAAACGGTGATGGAGTCTAAGATGTTGAACGCACTAACTCAGAGTTTCCCAAACTTTTTTGTGTCGTAGACCCCTTGACATGTTTTTCCGTGTTGGGTAGACCCCCTACTTTCCTGATATTGATTTCCTGTAAAT
>DWPT01006671.1:0-11296 GCA_018251895.1 Agathymus mariae mariae
GATAAACCTAGGGGTCTACCCACTAAACACCACCCGGGGTTGCTTTTGGCCCTGCGGCCTCTAAAGCGTCATCGGACATGGGAAAGGCCAATCCGGCAGCTATTTATACTTACTAATTGCTATAATCGAGATATCTTCATAATCGAATTAGTATATCTCATAATCGCTGACCTCCATTTCATAGACATTAACATCAGTTCTTTGTTGTTATTAATAAAGTGAATGAATAAAATGTTAATTTAAGGCTAATTTACTTCTTTTTCAATAAAGCTTAAGTTAAAATTCTGATTATATAAAAGACACTTCAATGAATGATTAAATTTTTCCATTTAAATAACCACCTTGAAACAAAATTAGCATTACCATTCTAGAAAGTTGTTTATTCTGGTGGTCAGTCTAGTCTTTCACTGTTATAATAACTAAAATGACGAGTGTTTTACCCAACTGCTAATAAATTACGATTAGTAATAATAGTAATATAAATGAGTGATTAATAAGTACTATTACTGTTAGGCTAAAAGCTAGGAATCCAAACACTTCACATGGCCTGATTTTTTTTTTTATTTTCTGTCTTGTCAAAAACAAAAATAGGTTAGGATATTTTTTGAATTTTCAGGTTTGGAAGTTAACAATAAAGACACGAAATATAATAAGTGTCAGTAAAATTAAAATAAAATGAAAAATTCTAATATCTTCTAAGGCACATCCTATTAAATTCAGAAGATATTAGGTAAATATTAGGTTTATTGCTTTTACAAGGGTGTTGCGTAGTTTAAAAATGGCGGATATCGTATATCTCTTACATATTAGGAAATAAGTGTTTTATATTATCTAATAATCTATAGTTGTTAAGTTCATAACTGGTAAATGCATTCCGCAATCCTGTGTTATTATTAAAACAGTTAATATGGAAGAAGTGATTTTAGCTATTGTAACCTTTGTATGTAGCATATTAGTAGTAATTTTATTTGTGTTGTTTTGTAAGTAGTCCATTTTAACTAGAGTGCATAAATTTGGTAGGTATAAAAACAAATGTGCATTTATTTTCTTTGTTTCAGGTTGGTACATTGTTTGGAAGTGTTGTCTTTCAAAATTCCGATTTGTACGGGAACTTCTAGGGGGTATGTCAGATACTCCTCCGTCATCAGAGATAAGGCAACCTAAGACAAGAAGAGTTAGGAGAGATTAATATCATAAGAAGTCGTGTGCTTTATTTAATTTTATAAAATTATATATATTTATATATATATCTGGAACAATCCAAAATGAATATTCGTTGCGCTCGTCCAAGTGATTTGATGAACATGCAGCATTGCAATTTACTGTGTTTACCAGAGAACTATCAAATGAAATATTATTTTTATCATGGACTTTCTTGGCCACAACTAAGTTATGTGGCAGAAGATGAGAAAGGACACATTGTGGGTAAGGAAGTTAATTATTTTGTTTTACAATTATGTCTGTGATCTTATCTATGAATCTACAGTCACAATGCATTGGTTCACCATGGTCATTTTAAATTACAGGGTATGTTTTAGCAAAAATGGAGGAAGATGGTGAAGACAATCGTCATGGACATATAACATCCTTGGCAGTGAAAAGGTCTCATCGCCGTCTTGGGTTGGCACAAAAACTCATGAATCAGGCATCATTGGCTATGGTGGAGTGTTTTCAGGTATATAGTTATAGATTTAACTATGCTGTGTTATATATATTGGTGCCATAAATCTATAGTCTAAGAACAATGGTACATGCAAAGAATTTGTTTAATAAGCTTAACTACTCAAAAAAATTAAAAATGTTTGATGAATTTTTTTTTATGTGGATATGATTCACAAAGAAATTCAAAACTTAATCTTGAAGTAATTAGAAGACGGTTATCCGGTTAGAAATAGGTTATCAAGAAAAACAAACAAAACCCTTTAGTTTTTACAATTACTAAAACTTTAGGTAATAATAAGCATATTTCATCATTATTTGATTTTGGTGGCATGTGAAGTTTGGCTACATAATTATATGTATAATACATTTGTGACCTTTTCAAAACTCATTAACTTCTGTCATTTAATCATTCAATCATGTATGTAAAATTCTTTAAGTTTAATTACATTATGCTTTGTTTTCAGGCTAAATATGTTTCATTGCACGTGAGAAAAAGTAACCGAGCTGCTCTTAATCTTTACACAAACTCTCTTGGTTTCAAGATCTTAGAAATAGAACCTAAGTACTATGCCGATGGTGAAGATGCATACTCAATGATGAGAGACCTTAGTGCATTTGCTGCAGAGAACAAATTGGATAATCTACTTCCAGAAAGCTTGGAAATAAAGTCCGAGTCTGCTATTGTCTCACAATGTTAGTGATCTCAATAAAGCATTTTAAAAAATACAATGTTTTTATTTCTGAAAAATCTAAATCTAAGATATACGAAGAAAGGCTTAGGCCCCTTTCTTTGTTCAGTGCTAAAAATTTTTTGTAGTATATTAGTTATAATGTATCAGTTAAGTCATTTTAGCACTATGGTAAACAACAAGTATTAAAAGCATGAGTAATATGTATTTAATTTTGTAAAACGGTGTGTATGTATTTATATATTGTGCACATTTAAAGTTTGTGTTTTGACATGATTAAATAGTTATTGAAATTTCAAATGTGTAATTTTTGAATTGCTTACAAATAACTTTTTGAAGTATTTCATGGAAAGACTGAAGATGGTCAATATCCACTCTAATGTGACTGTGCCCTACAACTCGTCAGCCCTTACTGTACATAATAATTATAACCATTATGGTACAGCTGAGGGATTATATTTACTATTTTTATAGTTCAACAATTAGTATTATTAAGAGTCCCATACTAAAGAATCCCTTTTAACCTATAGTGTCTGTCCATGCATCCGTTTTTCCTTCATATGCCAAAGTTAAACTAAAGCTGTATCATTTGACTCATAATTGTGGATGATTTAATAGTGTAAAATCAGTTATTTTACAGTCCAATACTAAGCTCTACTTATTTTTCCTAAGCAGACAATGTTAAAATAAATATTCTTCTTAATAAGCCAGTATTGAAATACCCAATCTATATACTAGTATTCAGAAATTGTATTCTTTTTTAGAAAATACAACTATTATATTTGTTGTTTTGTTCCATATTAATTTTAAACTTTGAATATTGAATGATGCTATAGCAATACATTAAATAAAACCATAATTGGTTAAGTCATTTTTGAAGATTAGCATACACAAATGCATATAAATAGACACAAGTTTTAACAACTATTGTTTCAGTTTCTATTCCACCACCATTTACGGGACTACTCACGGTAAGGATTTGTTGAAGTGATGGCTTAGTTTGACATTCGAAAAGTGTTTGTAAAAATCAACTTTGAATAAATATTATTTCATTTAATTTCATATTGCATTAATAAAGGACCCTAATAGTTTTTTTCATTTATCCTTAATATATATATGGATAAAAAAATATGTATGTTTGACCAGGTTTCGCTGTCCTGATTTATTTTGCAATACTATGAATAATTGTGCATGACACTTAAGTTGATCACTATAAAAAAAATATTGACATCATCTTCATTTTATGGGCAACTCACACTTGAAAAAAAATCAAATATTTTCTAAAACAAACTTCCTGTACCTTCTGTAATTTTAAATTTTACTACACTATCTTGATAACAAAACATCCTGCATAAATATTTTCAAGTTGCTATTAGATAAAGTATTAATAAAAAAGAGTAATGTACAGTAAAGCTTTCTAATTTCAGCTAGCTGTCAGGATCATCTTCATACAAATGATTCAGCTTTAATTCCACTTTTCTTGTTTCTGTGTTCTCCTTTTTGATCACAGGCTTTTTCTTTTCCTTTTTCTTTGACATTCCTACCACATATTCAGGCATGATAATTTTATCCCGTTTAAAAAGAATGGATGTTTCATCACTGATATTTCTAGCTTTTATTGTTTTGGATACTTGAAACATGGGTTTCTTGAAACTGGCACCTGTCTCATCAATATCTACTTCCTGAGTTGTAATTGTCTTGGTTGTGGCAACTTTTTCTTCCATTTCTTTCATAAGCGCGAGTGCTGTGGCAGTATTTGTAGCATCCGACATCTGTTCTTGCGTGACATCAGCTAAGGAATAATAAGTCCAATTTTGAGGGTTTTTTATGTAATCTGGTTTAGTTTTAGCACGTAAGCATTCTCGAATATTTGCTTCTGGTCTTTTAAATATACTTTCTTTGCCTCTAAATTGTTTCATCTGTTGTTTCAACTTCCTATAGCTCTGTTTATCCATCACGTTGTAGTCTTTGGAGTCTTCAGCTTTGTTGGATTTCGAAAAACTGTATTGTTCCTCAGCATCTTTTAAGTGATCAAAAAGGTTTTTTTGTCTTTCATGAAAGGAAGACATCTTTTAAAACGTTACGAATTTTTCTGATAATCTATTAAATTTTTCTTACAATTCAAGGGAACTACTCATTTTTGTTATTAAATTCCTTTATTTTGACAGCCTATTTTATCGACATGAATGTGTTGACACATGACAGTTCATTTATTATATTCACGACAGAGCATGGTAATTGGTGACGCTTGACAAATTGATTTATACACTATCAGGTGAAATATCTATCGTTACAACGGGCTGTAAAGAGTAGTGTACTAAGAAAGTAATAATAAATGTGCAAATAAGTACTTAGAAAATTTAAGCTATTAAATGTAAAATTGTAAACTGATTATTTTTCCGGTCATGTAGTCACTAAATGCTGTAGGTACTCTATCTCTATTAAAAAATATTTTTTTATGTAATTTTGACACAGTTTTATTGCGACGGAAAAGGTAACATACATTAAATGGTATTTTTTATAATGTTTATTGATATTTCTTTGTATATTTAAAAAAAATGTGCTAAACTTTACTGTTAGAGTGACTGAGACCGTGTTGATAATTTATTTTGGTACTGTTATACATATATAACATTGAATTATTATAGAACATTGAATTTTACTATTACGGTCGTTATTGATATTCTGTGTTCTTTTGTGGATTAGATAGAAAATATTCGACATGTAGGAATGATTCCAAATCCATACTATTCTCTATTCAATGTGATAAGAGCAGGTAGTAATATGAGTAACATATTAAATATTTAGTGTGTGTATTTTGTACGAAGGCGGTAGGCTTAGTTTAGTTGCAACCCTTTTTATGTTAACTGCTGACCTTCGGATCTTTTCCCGTAATTGGGGAATGTTCTGCTACCTAAAGCCTATCGATTATATGGCTAAAAATGCTCCTGTGTGGATCAGTGGAGATACTGGTTCTGGTAAACAGGTTGGGTAATATTCCTTTAAGGCATCCAACAAGATTTGATGAATATCTTTTGACAATAATTGGAACGGCAAAATTGAAGCCCGAATGAAGTTATGACGAATATCCATTATTATTAGGAGCTTTATCACAAAATGTCAGGATCAGCCCTAAATTTTTTTGCCATAACTGTCAACACTATCTGGGAAAAAACTTGAGTAATAGTTGGTAACTTAGCGAAGACGTTGTTCATATTTGTCCAAAGAAACGATTCTAACAATATTTAACCTTAACATTTCAACCATAAATTTTAAGGTTATTTACAACTGCCCTTTATGCCGTTTAGGAAACAATAATCAATTTCATCAAGCGCCACCTACGGTTTCTTCTTCTTTGCTATCTAGTAATCGCATTCGTATTCTTTAGAATTTTTTTCTCACTGCTTGAATAAGTTATGTCCATATTGTACAATAATTAGTCACTTCACTATTAATAAAAATAAATATCCATCCAAAACGAACAAACAAAATAACTGAAAAAAAACTGAGGGTCTCGCTTAATTGGATGGAAGGAAAAAATTGTATAGGTTTCAAGATACTGTTAATTATAACTTGACCTTCAGGTAACACATTTTATTGACGCTACGATTTTTTTTATTTTATTCTCCATAACATTAGCGTAACGTGTATAAAAATCAATTCGTAATAGATGAAGTCCGACAAAATATTAAATTAAACTACATTATATTACACACTATGCCAAACACATTGAAAATATAACACCTATAGTACCTACACAATATTACAGATACTTGTTAGTGGTGTCACAGATAGCCACTTGGTTGGCTATTATACAATTGCAACGTCGGGCAGAGTCGAATTTTAGACAGCTGACAATTAATAGCAAAGCTTTATTCGGGCTTCAATTTTGCCGGTCCAGTTATTGTCAAAAGATATTCATTAAATCTTGTTGGATGCTTTAAAGGAATACTACCCAACATGTTTACCAGAACCAGTATCTCCACTGATCCACACAGGAGCATTTTTAGCCATATGGTCGATAGGTTTTAGGTAGCAGGACATTCCCCTGGGCTTACACTAGTTCTAGGATAAAAAATTGATTAAATAATGTTTGAAAAGTAATAACTAAACAATAACATTGTACTGCATGGGTAAACATACGTGTACCTACGAATGACTGAACTTACAATGTCGGTTTATGTTAGATATTTTGTAGTGAGGATTAAACTGTTGCCTTGTGGTTGTGGTTAAAGTCAGTTAAAAAGAAGGAAGTCAATGTCAGTTCAACTCTGTAGATACTTTATTAAACAATAAATTTAAATGATTTAGCTATGTGGGATTTGTTAATTTACTTCGTTTAAACCAAACCTTTAGAGTAAATCTTATTTTTAATCAAAGTAAAAAATAATATAAACAGTGTACTCATAATGTGTATTGTATACAATTTTCCCTGTTCCTTCTTTGTTACCCTTCCCAATAATATATATCTAACTCAATTCGTGCTATCAAATGTTCCGATAGTTCACAGTTGGGGTCTTAGTAAATTTCAAAAGCAGTTACGTTTTTCAAAAAACCTTTAAACAGTCAGTTCCGATAGTTATCGTTATGGTAACCTTACAGTTTTTGTGCTTCCGGGCGCCCTAAGAATTTCCATAATATCACTATCTGTATTATTTTTCATTAAAGTAGCTTTGTGAGACGCACCGTGAGACGACACACGAGACATATTGTTACTTAGTAATGGACAACAGCGTGGTGGAGTACATACTTAGCCCTCGATTACTAGAAAAGGTCCGGGACGTATCTGGGTTTTTACTTGTATGTTGATGCCAATACGAAATGTAAAGATTTCTAATTTTTATTAAGCCACGAGGAAGCGATGTGGATAACTTCTTTCGCGTGAACGAATTGCCGCTGTGACCTTATTAACTGGATTCTTCACGTACAGTTACGCATATTTATGCAAATAGTATTCAAGAAACAGACGGGTGACCTGGTCGCAAGTAGTCAACAAACATCATTCGTAATACCAGCAACGTCGAAGATACGTCGCCGGACAATAAGGAAATGGTACCTGCTGTAAAATACGAGTATGTTAAAATTATTTTTGTGAAGAGTAAGTTTCAAAAACTATTACGATTACTAAATTTAATTTATTTAAAACAATTATTTAATCCATTTAAATCATGTATATGTAATCTATCCATTCCATTTCTTTTACAAATATTTGCGGGTATACAGTACAGTGGCCTGATTAAGAAACTAATTAAACAATTAACCTAATCCGAAGGTACAACAGATAACAAAATTGGTTTTAAGATAATAATTAGTAGATTACTGCAATGGTCATAAGTAGGATAGTAGGAACAAATAATCGTACGTTCATTACTAACACATAACATTAATTTTCGATGCGTAATTTAAATATAAGTTGATGTAATATCCGACTTTACATATAAAAAAAAAAAACAAAAATTTTAATAATATTATTTGATTTTATTTTTACGATTTCAAAACAACAGTTTGGAAACAAATTCGGTAATTTTTGACACGATACATCAAATATTGTTTTTCTTTGATTTTTAATAAATATCAACTTTGTTTTAATTGTATAGGAACCAGTTATAATAATTTTTTTCTCAAAATTGAATTCGTATTCCATAATAAAAGAGATTTAACTTGATTTCTATTATACGACGAAAGATGTACGGCTCATAACACGATAATTTTTAAAGGCGAGTTATCAGGTTACTATAAGTTTAGAAGAGGTACGCCGGCTAATCCGTAATAGGTACCTACTTATGTTGATTTTTCGTAAGTATAGGTTCTAATCATTCACCTGCAGGCTTAGTACTACAATAAAATCTCCGCATTATATTTTAATTTGTAACCTTTTTTGTTTCCCAACTGTAATTACTACATTATGTATACATTGAAACTCATTCAAACTCAAAAAACTCATGAAGCGATTTAAATGCCTTCACATTGTGTGCGTTATATATATTTTCATTTCCACTACATAAAAGGTATGTGAAAAATATTGCTAACTAGCGATGAAACCTCGCATGTTAACTAGTTTAATGTGGTTCTTGTGTATTTATATTATGTTGGTACTGTAATCATTAATTGCGAATAAGAGTGCTTTTAGTACATTTTTAACCAGTTATCTTGTACCTACTCCTTCAGTATATCATCAATTTCATTAATGTTATGTTTTATGTATCCTATATTATATTTTAACTACGTACCTTACATATTTACACAATTCTCTTTATAGGTATCTATTTTCATTCTTCGTACTGGTCACATGATCTAACTTCCTGATTAAAGCACCTTGGTACCAATTGTTTTTTAGCATAAGCAATAACTGGCTATATGGAGTTATTGTATATAATAGTTTATTACCTACATAATGGTTAAGAGTTAGAAATGCTGTTGGGTTTTCGGCACGTATCGTATTGTATTACCGTCAACAAGTTCGACACAAAGTGAGCAGTGTCAGAACGCTACCGTATCGCAGTGACTCACGAGCAAATTATATTTGTACCAACAATAAAAGCATTTAACTCGACGTTGTGGCTCCGAGGTTTTATGTTGGGTCGGTACGCTGTTTGTTAATACAGACGAAAACTCTTGATTTCCAATGACGATCGGATTAAAAAATTAACATAAATATCCTTGTAGCCCATTTAATAGTGACTGTGTGCCAAGTGAAATGTCTTGGGTTCGGTTCTGGCTAAGTACACCTGTGTGACAGATACATGTTTATCGCATCTTGATTGTTAGTGATATCTCGAATATCCACAGCATAAGTTGGTAACGTCTTCATAATCATCTTTAAAAGATTCAACTTTCTTTTATGGGGCTCAGAGTTCGTTTTTACAACAAGTTTTCAAAGTTGACACTTGAGTTATGGAACTTTTTAGCGACGCGTTAAAGCACAACTTTTAGGTAAATAATACTATGGTATTATATGAATATATCAATGACAAGAACGCCTGGGAATAATTGTGTCGAAATCAGTTCTAATCAGGTTTAAACTTACTTTGTATTTACCATGTGTTGTTTCGCCGTTTCTCTTCTTCAATGTTACAGCACCTAATCAAACGGTAGTAGAAGCAAAAAATGCCGCGCGTAAGTGTATTTACAGAATACCTAAATCATTAAATAATTTTGAATTTCACAAGCAATCCAGGAAAAAAATATTGATAGTTATGTGTTTTAATATGAACTTGATAAAAGCCATAATCAATAATTTTGTTATAGATGTATAATTATTGTTGTTGAAGTGTTAGTTTTGAAGTTAACTATAATTTATATCTGGGACGAAAGGGTGTAATGAGCTCCATCCAGCCTCGACTCCAAGCCAATCTCTCATGCTCCACGCATTGTGGATTTGGCCTATCAAGGCGGAAGATCTTAGCCAATCGATCACATTTATTACAAGATAGTAGCGATGGCTAGTATCATCTAGAACAAAATAAATACCTTCGGTAAGGATTTTTATGTACCTTATTATCTCCCACATTGTATAAAATTGACCTGGAAATAGTTGTATAACATGAACTACAAAGCGGTCGACGATTTGTCGATCAGTAATGTAATGTAATCTCATTTCATACACCATGTATAAAATAGGTAGTAAATACAGCAATAAATATATGTAGTGAACAAATCTTCGTAATGTAGTTCACTAGATACGATTGGAAAACATAATTTTATTGTAGTCCTAATTGAGGTTGGTCAATTACTATCGACTACTATTATTAGTGTGTTATATTAATATATAAAAATCACACAAAATGTACTATTACTAGAACAGTAAGAATATTATTGTGTAGGTTGGATAACCCACAGACATAGACACTGTGTTGTATTACTAGCTTCATCTGTACCTTTGTTTGTAACGTTAGTATATTAAAGAAGGAAGGAGGAACTCGCGTAAGTAGGTTAATCAGGTCTTATAGGGTTGCAGAAAATACCTGTAACTGACGCTATAAGAGCTAGCGTACTACTTGAAAGGTCATTCGTAAGAGTGAATAAGGTAAGCACTTTGGTTAGAATATCATCTCATTGGGATCGCTGGAAGCTCAGCGTCAAGTCAATATACCGCCACTGTCCCTGCTCTCAGCCAGCGTTTGTTATTGTTGTCTAAGCGCATGCGCGCGGCGGCCCTCGGCTGACGGCTCGCCCGGCCGTCTTACACTCAACATCGAAGGCTCGGCGCGGTTCAACGCCGCCGTTCGCGAAAATCGCCTAAAATTAGCTACATCTGACCGGGAAAGCGTCGCGAACGAGCGCGTTCCGACGCGGCGTCCACGTTTTACTTCGGGTTTTTCCGGCCGAGTCAAAGGGCGGGCGGCGCGCGCCACTGTACCCTCCGTCTCGATTCGAACGACACCATATACACTACAGCACGCCTTCAGCCCACAACAACTGCAAAACGGACGGATGACAGTGCATTATCTGCAAAACGTGTGATAGTGCTGTGACAAACGCCGTTGTAGTCAGTGAGGGACCCACTGCGTCTGAAATGTGAAGTTTTCGACCGCATCGCCTTCACCAACAGGTAATTGCATTTATGTAGCGCTAGCCGTAACGCGTTCCCTTCTTTGGATCCAAGACTGCAATTTATTTTCTGTTAACGTAGTATATATGTAGAAACAAAAATTTTGGTGGATTTTTTTAAATGATGGTAAAAAGTCCACGTACTGATACACATAACATTAGTATATATCGAAATGGTTTTCTTTTTTTCGATTTTTTGTTGTAAAATGTCAACAAGAAGCTAACGTAGTTTCGTTAAGTAGCAGCAGATAGGTACATCGATGTACAAAGACATTTTGTAATGAATATTTAATCAAGCAGCTGTGTTCACAGGCTAAGTAGTCTCTTATTGTCGTTATTGAGTTAATGTATTTTACTTCGTATATTGGATTACGTAGTTGAGGAATCACTTTATT
>DWPT01006672.1:0-11295 GCA_018251895.1 Agathymus mariae mariae
GAATGAAATACAAGAACCCTATTGGGGTGTTGTGATCGAGTAAACTCAATAGTTCGTAAATATAAATGTTTGGACCAGTAACAAGATTATCATGAAAATCCAAAGCGATCTAATATGTTATAATTATTTTGACGTTATCTTTATTCAGATTTCAGAAAATAACTAACAAACCTCCAGTCAAAGTGTGGGTATCGGCGAGAAGCGTGACCGACTCTGCACCCGCGTCGCTCCATGCTTCTACCTTCAGCTCATACCATGTGCCCGGAGATAATTCTCCTACTACGTGACTCGCCGCACTTAGCGCTTCACCTACCTGTCATGTGATATTGAATTAAGCATCTTTCACAAAATATAATGAGGGTTGATACCAGGCACCCGCCTCACATTATTTACTTTTCAGCCCTCCTATCATGTGTATAGCGATACTATATCGACAGCGGCGATCAGCGATTTAAATGTAAAATATTTTATAGTCTGAAGGGCAAGAGGGGGTACCTGGTCGTAAGTGGTCAAACAGCTTTTCAGTAGCACTATAGAGTCCATAAAACGCACACTGGTTTGCTACGTTCTTTCTGAGGTTTAAAGCTTCCAGTCAAAATGAGTTAGGTGCCTTGCAATGAACGATTTCGCCACACATTACGTTAACTTTATAATGACGCCGTTATTGCACATCACTGGAGATGTGAAGGCCTATAATTAGATGGCTTTTTAAACGGTGAGTGCGGTTCCTTGAAAATTAGGCATTATGGCAAATGGGGTGTTCTTAACTGTAAGGGCGCAAACTTTTATTTTAGTATCGTTGAACTTAACTTAATTTGATTGACTCTATTCCGAGATTTGCGTCAGAGAAATTGGAAGTCAGAAACAAGGCTGATTTTGCTATCTTTCCCTGATGATTAATGACAAGTCCTGTGTAACAAGTATTTCAGGAATTCATCTGCAATGGCTGCCACTATTTTGCTATAACATATCATTGATATACAGCCTGACCTGTGTAGGATATGACCCTACAGTAGCACCAACAATAACGGCTTTACTACCATGACATTCCGCTCAGATCGAACACTAGTTACAATTTACAGTTTTGTTTTAATAACGGTAGTCTAATAAGCTTGTATGATTTGCTAAATATGGACACTAAGAATCGATATAGCATTATGGTCAAAAACTAGAACTGAAATGCAAAAATCAAAAGACTTTCTTATACCTTAATCCAATGCTCGTCGCCCATCCGGCGGTAGGAGACGCGGAACCCCAAGATGGGGCAGCCACCATTCCGCCACGCGTAGAAATTTATTTTAATCGCCGTTGCGTTCATGTGTACGTGGTCCTCTGCTTTTGGTGGTTTTGGACCTGACGGTTAGAATTGTTACGTGTTAGATTTAATTTGTGCACGCTAAAAATATGTTTTCCTATTTTTACTGCCTGAGCTATTGGAAATGCATCATTAGGATCCTTGCAGGGTAGTACCCATTATCTCTTGCACATCAGAAATAGGAACAATCCGTTCTTCACTGCACTGTTATTAACAGGCAAGTCGGTCTTTCCAGATTGTGTACACTACAAAAAGAGTTACTCACGTCCACCTCTCGTACTAGCAGTGAGAACCTCACTGGGGGGTCCCAGTGAAATTTTGTTCTGAGCTTGGATCTTCGCATTGTAAGTAGTTCCGCATTTGAGCATATCCATCGTGTATGTGGAGACCTCGGGGGACAGTTCCACGCTGTGCCATTCCGTTTCATCAAATTGCTTGTAGTGTAGTAGGTAGCCTGAAGAGTTATTTATTTCCTTAGTTGTTTTCTTACTTTGATAAAGATTTTGAATTAAAAATGTTAGTTCCTGCATGAATTTAAAATTAAGGGAATCAATCAAACCTTTGTTAATTGAGTTAATGTTTCTTAATATTCTAATGGTAAAAAGTAAGGAAGATTGACTCGGTGGTGCTAGTATTAAAGTTCGATGTGAACAAAGAGTCTAGTCCCAAGCACTTATTAGGTTACTCTTATTAGGTTTATTTTATGGGGAGTACCTCTTCTCAAATTTTGGTCAACATCTAGAGCTAATCCTAATCAATAATATATAGTATAAAAAAATCTTAAGTTGTATACACCGACTGAACCATAAAGTAAGATTTCAGTGTTTAGCAACTCTTTTGCTGACCGTAAATTAGAATGCAGACGATACCGTGACGTTCTCAGGAAAGAACAAGACGGTGACGTGCAACGACAATAACTTTCTGTGTTGCGTGGTATATGCGAGAACGTACCCAGCACCGGCTGCGTGTCCGCCGGCAGGCGCCAGTGTAGCTTGATGCTCGTGGCAGTGGTGTACTGCAGCGAGAGCGCGGGCGCGCCGGGCGGCAGCACGGCCGATACGGTGTACATGATCGAGTCCTCGCCAATGGTGTTGCTCGCCGTGCACGTGAAGTTGCCGGACGATTGTTCGTTCACTTCTAGAATAAAATAAGAAAATTAAAAGAATAAATGAATGAAGTAAAAAAAATCAAAACCAAACTATGCCATCGCTTCAGAAAATTCTAACCGTGAGTGGTGGAAAGAAAAAGTGACAACATCTCCCAAGGATATTTTTCTTACTCACATTTACAGAAAACACTTATTACTATTATATAATATAATAAAGTTTTAACTTTTAGTGTTTTATATGTACCCTCAGGTTATGTGTTTAAATCTAAATTAATTCAGATATTTCTTAACACCTGATTCCTTGATGGTCATTGCACACTGGTGGTTCGCATTGGGCTGTTAATACGTTGACGACATAATGCTCTTTTCTAGTTTCTTTAAAAGACGGGGAAAGGCAAATTGATTCACTGTTATAAAGCTCACAGTGATGTCACAGATGCAATGCACCCTTACCCCGTATGTGTAGATGTCCAACCCTCGTAACCTGGTAGTAAGTGTGGTGCGTGACGGGTGCGCGGCCGTGCGTCCAACGAGATCGCGGCGCGGGCGCACCTACGCACGAGCACGCCAGCAGCGCCGCCTGCCCCGCGCGCACGGCGCGCACACCGCCGAACGACGCGATGCGCGCTGGAACTGACGAGGACAAGTGGTACGGTGACAATTAGTAAACTGACAGGTGGCTTAAGTCAAATTTGCGTTTCGTTTTCGATAAAGCGATAAAAATGCATGTGATATATGACTACAAGCACCTTTAGCTAATTATGTTAATCCCTCTGAAACTTAACTGTCAATCAAAGTATTAGGTTTTTGCATCTAAATCAAAAAAAGTATATTGCGAGAGACTTTTTTTTATTAATTATTGACTGTTTCAAGGACCTTGAGTTATCTGGTAACGAGATAGTTAGAGTTAGAAGAGAAGTAAAACTTTCGTGCATAGTTCAAATGTCTCCTACTCTGAGACCGCCGACCGTCGTGACAGCAGCTATCGACAACTTGGCGGACATGGGTGATACAATGTCTAGATTTTACTTTAGATTACTCACTTCTCCCACTGGGTCCTTGTCCCACCACGAGCGTGGACTCTCCTTCCCCGGAGCCCGTTGTAGCTGACACCCAGAACTCGTAGAGCTGATTCTCCATCAGGTTCCTCACTTGAGACATCAGTTCCATCTCAGGATTGTTATCGGCAGATACTGTGAAACTTGAATGCTTGCCCAACCTGTAAGTGAATTGATCTGATTCGTTGCCGTCATCGATTTAAATTCTAGTGCAAGTATTATATAAAATGTTTGATTAGGTTCGAAATTTGATTCAGTCTTAATAAAAAAAGACATTAAAATGGTTTTATGAGTGGGTATATTGTCCTGTATCAGGGTGAAATTCGCCATAGTTATCAGCCTAAATCTTAGTGCTATTTGCGTTACAAGACAAGTAACTGGATAATAATTATTAAGAAGATGCTGAAATAAGGATATTGAATTTTGTACAAATAATAGTTTTTTTTTTGTTTTTAAAGAACCAGTATTAAGAAAGATTTTTTTTTGTTTAACAATGCAAGGTGTGACAAAGTTACCAACAAATATAAGACAGTAGTAATATTATTATTATCACCTTTTATCCCTTACATGTAAGAGACCACGACACACCCATTGTATTACAGACTGCCACATTATGAGTGAACATTTAAACGGGGGTATTTATAGTGTCTGAAAACTATTGTGTTAGGTTTTGAGGGCTGTTCCTGAGGTGACAATAATCTTTGTTACATGAAAGTTATGACTAGGTAGCTACAATATGTACAACTTTGGATAGTTCGCCTCACTTCGAGCACAAGATCTGTCACGACGGTTACCCGTATCCTATCGTTTTGGATAGCGATTAACAAATATACAGTTTTGAAACAAGGTCTGCAATGCGAATCTTAAAAATATATCAGTATTCGGGCATTCCTATTTCAATACTTCATGAGCGATATTTTCCCAAACTTTTAATATATCTTGAACGTAAGACATACGATCAATTAGAAGAAAGTACGAATGGATTGCATTACAAAAATTAATGTATTTCCGAAATATAAACAGCTTTATAAATTCCATAGTTAACTGTAAACTTATCTATAAAAAGAGTATATAATGTGGATATCTATAATGTAGATAAATAAATATTTGTGTCTTGTTATTGGTAACAAATTTCACTTAATAAATAATTCGCCATCATACACCCACAGTCGAGTCCAACTTGGATGAAGTCAACGTTATCGATAGTAATGTTCACATTTAGGGACTACAATAAGATGATAATAATAAACGCTTGCACACACACCCCCGCACTGTGTTGCGGGCGGCATGGACATACACAAATATAACATCACAGAAACCCATGACCCGAGAACGAACATTTATCTGTCACATAAATGTCAGGCAGGGTCCCTACCGACTGGACTATGGGGTCGTTAATACTAATAAAATAAGATGTACAACTACATGTTTTATGATCCTACCTGCCGGCCTCTCGGTAGTACACAGTATAGTGGGATATGACGCCGTTGGGGTGCAGCGGCGGCAGCCAGCTTACCAGCACGGAATCGGTGGAATAGGCCAACGCTTTTATTTTTTCTGGAGCAGATGGAACTTAAAGAAAAGAAAATTATCGATAAAGTTACTGCAGATTGAATAGGCAATTATAAGTTAGTGCATCCGACATCTTAGACTTCATCACCGCCTACTATCAGGTGGGATTGTCGTCAAGCATTGAAACTTATTTTATATAAAAATAAAGTTTTAAATTGGATAGGACTTGAAATCGTAAAATAGTTTTATTACGGGTAATATCATAAAAAAAGGTCGAATGTTATTGCGTCTTAAAATTGGTCATAAGATAGAAATCAGGGAACCAATTCAATCAGCTAATCGCGTTTAGTAAGTAAAAGTAAAAAATTAAGTAAATAAAAATCACGGTAAGCAGGCAAAAACGACAATTGAATGTAAAACCGCTAATATGTAGGACGATAAATAGTTATAAAACGACTTGTTACGTTTAAAACCGTACAATACAAATGTTATCTCCATAGCAAAATATGGAAATATTAAAACACGAAATGTTCATGAGGCAATTTGGATGACGCCAGAGCTTTACCGTCTTCCTCTGTCATGCAGTAGACAGGAGGGCTGCGCTTGCCGTCGCCAGCGGACGTGAAGGCCAACACCTGGATGGAGTAGTTGGTGTACTTGTGCAGCGTGTGCAGGTACGTGTCCGATGTGGTCACCCGTTTTATCTCTGCCACGTCCGCTACGAACACGACAACAGTATGATAATAAGGATGTATTAACCAGGTTAGATAGAGCCAGGGCTATGTACATGTATGTATGTTCCCGACTACTTCCCCGGTGGAAGTCTTCAAGAGGAGAGGAAACAGGATTCTATATGTTAGTGCCTTCAACATATTCAGAGTTTTTCACCACTTACCATGAGGTGGGACTGTTGTCAACCGTTAACTTATGCTGTGTAATTAAAAATCCAAAAATAGTGAAACACACAAATCTCAGGTTTCAAACAGCCATTTAAACAAAATAACTCGGTGTCGTACTACTAAAATAGAATAACTACTTGAGTTGTGATCGCTGATATACTGGTGCGGCTGATAATAAACTGTCAACGTCATAGCTCAGTATTCAGTTGTAACAAGGCGTACAACAAGTGTGTACATGTAGTCTCAGCCCTCTTCGCTCCACAAACCAGTATCTGTGAGAATATTTTTGCCTGTCAAGCACACACAAAAATAAAAATAAATGATTTGATCGCTATGAGAATAACAAATTGCACATACAAATATACAAATAATATTTATTTGTTTCGGCCACTATTCACTATTAGTAAATGAGTGACCGTTGACTAAACGCTTACCATGGTTGACGGTGAGCGGAGCATAAATAACTTTGTATCCCTGTATGATGCCGCCGCGCTGTGGGGTGGGCGGCGGCCCCCACGACACCTTCACGCTGGACGACGACAGCGCCGCGCACGACACGCGCGTGGGGGGCGCCTCCGGCACTGCACACGTATGCATATTTGCACAGTAAGTAACCCTCATACCTTATACACGTAACTAAATAATGACAAGTTACATATCATATTGAGGACTTCACTACGCTTTATAATTACTAAAACTTTTTGTATCTTATAGAAACTATATTCTGTAACTGTTGCTTACCTTCTGTGAGACTAAAAAACACATAAAGTTTATTAGCTCTGCATTTCTACTTTATCGAACCAACCGTAAGCGATCTATAGGGAATGTCTGCGGATGATCGACGGTGTCAAATTTTTCTCAGTGTTATATCAAAGAGCATCTTAATCTTAACCTTCAATTGTTATTATTATTATTATTAATTGACGTTAGTTATCGATACTTAAATTTTCCCTTAATTCGTATTTGTAATCTGCATTGGTGCTGCGTGGTGAAGTAGGTACGATCTAAACCACCTCAGAAGTTCAGAAAGACATGTGAAATTTCGTAATGGTATAGTAATTGTTGAAGCCGTTACGAAGCTTCTAACCTCCTTCGAGCGTGGTAGCCGAGACGGGCGCGGAGGCGGGGCCGGCCGCCACACCGTTGAATGCTCGCACGCGGACCTCGTAGCGCGTGAACTTTCTCAACGCCGAGAGACTCAGTTCAGTCGCCGACCACCCGTTTACTGTCAGAGTCCTGAAAATGCAACATTGTCATTTTACAAGTACAAGTATATCTCAGAATAAAATGCCCTTGTTAAATTACTTTTTGCAATTTTATTTGTATTTGGCACTTCTCATGTTTTCATAGAACTAGTTACTTTGTCTGGATCTTGTTGCACAGTCTAATTTAATTGCGAATTCAAAATCATTTAATATTTTAATTCTTTTGTAAATACACATATGCACGTGATTTTTTTTATTCCGTTGTTATTCTGCTGCTGGCTGATTGGAGACATTCTGGACTCTAACAATGCTTACAATAGTGTTAGTCACGGTGGTTGACAAAACGCGTGTCGACAATATTAGCATAATTTCAGAATTGACAACAACAGTTTCTTGACGTTTAGTAGGTACTCATTCAAAGCTACAGAAATGGGCATTCAGTCTATTTTACGGTAAGCGACTTTTGAATGCCATGGATATACATAACGAATGTCGAAATTCTTTAACGTAAGTTTCACAAATGAAATTAAAAAAAAAACATTCTCATTCACAACGAACAACATAGTAGGTTACCTGGAAGCGTTCCTGAGCGGGGCGCCGGTGTCGCTGATCTCGGTGCAGGTCACGGAGTAGCCGAGCAGCTCGCCGTGCCACGCGTCGCGCGGCGGCGGCCGCCACGAGACGTGCAGCTCGCGCGGCCCGCCCGCCGCGACGTGCACGCCCGTCGGCGCCTCCGACGGCGCTGCGGTTCGTGACAAAGTTTATCGTGTCGCCGCCGTGGGCTAAAACTACTTTTTTAAAAACTATAGCAATTTTTTACTTACAATAAACTACACGTGAAAATAGACAAGATGGCGGGATGTTACACACACAATGTGTGTGATTGGAATAAAAATTACATTCACAATGAAATATAGGCTAAAAAAAGCAATAAGTTACACTCACTCTTTACACATTTACATTTTCATTCAAACATGGTTTTAATTAATATGTTTCAAGAAAATAATTTAGATTTTCCAAAATTTCAGCTTTGGCTACTTATTTGAGAGCTGTCCAATATAGATCAATCATCCAAATCATTCCCACTGACGTAATTGGTGCAAAACAAACGTGTGTTAGACAAGTTGCACGCAAGGGTATCGTCGGACCGACCTTCCTCCTGCGTCTTGACGACGACGGGCTCGGTGAAGGGGCTGCGGTCGATCTGGTTGATGGCGGCGATGCGGATCATATAGGCGGTGTGCGGCTTTAGGTTGCTCAGTACGGCCTCGTAGTGGACGTCGCCTTTCTTCGTCAGTCTACGAGTAATAGGTCAGTCAGCAGTGTGGAATGCTGAGAAAATTGAACGATGTTGGAAACGCACATTTGAGCCTGTCCCTCGCTAGCTGTTGGAGGTTGCGAGCGCTTAGAGAACCAATAGCGTACAAATGTTTCGCTGTCTCCAAAGCGATTTCCAAAGTTTGATCGACCTTTTGGCCAAATTCACAAAGTTTGAATGTTTGCTGTCCGTTGCTTCAGATCTCAAGATTGGGTAAGATTATAGGCGACATAGAAAATACTTACGTGTAAGTGTATAAAATATAAGTGTAAGTTTATTTGAAAAATGTATCCATTTACCTAAGAATTGATCGACAGCGAGTAGTTAAGAGTACAAGAAGTTACAACGAAGTCTATCGAAGATACTGCTTGATGAAATGTGAACAAGAGAGCGAGTGGTGAGACAACCACCGTGACACCGACGTCAGAACGAAGTGTGAGCGTTTCGTAGTCACTTTCTCCACGTAGCAAAATGTTCAACAATAAAAAAACATATATTTAGCAAAACTTTTGATATACGATATTTGTTGCATCTGACAGATTAATGAATTAGTACATATTAATTTTATCAATTATTAATGATAATAACTTAATTTCGTTACTTAAATCTGAACGGAAGCTACTTCATTTTAACGTTGGTACCACGTGAATTTGGTGGTGAAGCCATCGGTGGCAGAGCGGCTTGTCGTACGCAAGGACACTCACGTGAGGTGCGAGTGTGGGGGTGAGGGTGAGCGGACGGACACGTTGAGGGCGGCGGCTGAGTCCCAGTGCGAGACGCGGATGGCGCCTTGCGCGGACAGTGCGCAGTACTGCACTGAGTACGCTTCCAGCGGTGAGTTGCCGTCAAAGCCTTGTGACCACGACAGGCGCACGGCTCGGCTCAGGATTTCCGTTACGGAGAGGGACTGCGGGCTTTCAGGTTTTTCTGAAAACATTTCAATTTAATTTGGGCAAATTTTTAAGTGAACTTTACTGTCCCATAATCGAAAATTCTGTAAAAATTTAACTACTAATTACTATAAAAATACACACCTTGGACGGATAAGTAAATATAATGGTCGCTGTGACCATAAGCGTTGACGGCTTGGCATTTGTACACGCCGGAGTCCTGCCGGTCTGTCCTACTGATGTACAGTTGAGACCTTAAACCACTATCAGTCTTTGCTTCGGATACACTTAACCTGGAAATAGGACAAATATTTAATCAGTATTACATACTCGCATAATCAAATTCTTGTTGTCAATGAACAAAATATTATTGGTAACTAATACTATTTAAGAATAACCGTCAGATGTATCGAACAAAAAGGCCTATCTTGGAGAGTCGGATTTTGCTAATAATATGTGTTAAACTTAGAATGCATTATTACGTAGTTGCGCTCTATAGTAAACAGCCAGTGGTCAGTCGCTACATACAAGTGCTAAGAGAAGGACGTTAGTTTTATTAAAATCAATACTCCGATACGTATTCAAAACATTAAAATGACAAAGAACCTTAACGCAAAACAATAGGTTTTTTATGCAAAATGTAAAGGTAAGTAAGGCCTAAACTAAATTATAAATATCTAGATCTTACTTTGGTTGTTACCATATACTAAATTATGAATATCTGGAGAGTTCCGATAAGGTATAAAAATCGGGTCGACTACTTAATATTTTTGAAGTACAATTTCTTTAGTCCCGCTGTGATTTGAAACTCTATGAAACCAAAAAGCTACTGTAAAAAGAGACAAATGCAATTCTATAGAATGCCGGCGCACGAATACGGCAGCATACATTATACAGTGTTTTTTATTACTGGATCTACTCTTTGTGCGATACTTCGTGGCCTCCACTCTCTTGTTTATTAAGTGTACATCATTATGTGTGTTTACTATACTATATATGTATAATATACTTTACTGTATTGCCAAATCGAACTGGGAGAGACGGCGTCGTTCAGTGAATATATTTACACTGACATGTTTATTACATGCCCCACGTTCGTACGTGTATGTGCGACTGCGCATTAAGAAACATCAGCCTAAGGTGTCATAGCCAGCGTGGTTACTCTTTACGTGAATTCTTAGTGTGAATATAATATCACTCTCATTTAATAAAAAGAGGTATGGGTTCAGTTCACCCAAGGTAGAAGTGAAACTTCCAGAAAACTACATTTCGAGAGAATGACATGAATGCAGAGTACTAGGTGTGGGTTACGTCTAGGATATAATTATTAATATTTATTTTATTAAATAGTATGTATAACATGTTAAATAAAGTGTAAAATTATTTTAAACATTGGTTAAACATTTTTTTTATTAGTTTCCTGGAAGTTTGACTTCTACCGTGTGCGAACTGCACACCATACCTCTTTTATGTGAATGTGGTTACACAGCGCTACACCACGTCTTTTGATGTTCAAGTTTATGGGTTACTTACCAGAATCTATAAATTTATTACACAAATAGTATAATGATTGTAGAACAAAAGTGAATGACCTATAAGTAGAGAGATCGAGCGCGCGCGGACCTCGCGACCACGTGAGCCGCAGCGGTGCGTCGCCTCGCGCCTCGCACGACAGCGTCGCGGGGGAGTCGCGGCGGGCTGACACGTTCTGGGACGTGAGCTCGAAACGGGCTGGCTCTGACATTAAACAAAAAATATTGATTTATGTAGATCTGACACATCTATGTTTTAAAAACATGCCAGGAGTGACTGGATGCGTTTATTTATGATTGAATATATTCACTGGCACTTTTGTACGGGTGTCCCATAAGTCCTTTGAACTGAAAAAAAATAATTAAAAAAAAAATATATATAATATGATTTTTTTATTTAATGTTTAGTAATTTACATTAAAAGGGAATTATTTTTTAAAAATCACTTCATCTAAATG
>DWPT01006673.1:0-11294 GCA_018251895.1 Agathymus mariae mariae
CACCATAGTAGAGACGGTAGAGGACGCATAGGGAGCCTACGTCTCTCCGGATACTTAAGTCCTCTAGGCCGTCTGTATGATTGGGATCGTCGACAATTCGAACAGCACGTCGCTGTATGTAGTTAAGAGGGCTAAGTTGGTAACTGGGTGTACCGGCCCAAAGATGTTTCTAGTTTGTTTCAAATGTATTATCAGGAGATATAGATTTGTCAGTTAATAGTGACAGATCTTAATTTTAGGTATACATCGTTTATCATGAAAGATTTTATTTTTACGGCAGTCGTATCTCACTCACTTCAGTGAAGCTACGAATTACACTTAGAAATATCACCTGCATTGTTTTATATTTTCATAACTTTTTTTTATTTATGAACGGATTGCAATGAAACGAACTTTAAGTATTAATTGAGGCTTACTGCATTACATTAATTAAATCCATAACGAAATCAATTAAGTCATTTCTTCGTGCAGACAAAAAGACAAAATTATTAACATATGTTGTTTGGTTTCTACAGCGTTAATAAGGGCCCCTAATAATAATTTTTCTCGTATATCATTCACGTACAGAAAGCGATCAGTAAAATTTTCGTCATGCTAACAAGTAAGGTTGTGAGTGTTTCACTCATATTACCTGTAACGTTTGATCCAAATCAGTATCTTGGCCATTAAACACTATAAATCCTTTATTGCCCCGACCAAAAGCGATCTGGTCGTCTCCATTGTCCCACCAGTTAACGATATTCGTACCCCTTACCACATTTTTGAATATCACCATCTGATATATTTGTCGCCATCTATGCTCGCAGACCCAACCGCTCCCACAGGTGTTGTCCTGAAAATAAAAATGTCCCTATATATTGTAAATTCCACTTACAAAATTTCTTCAAACAGTACCCAGTATAAACCCACGGGACGTTAAAGTAGACGTTAAGGGTTCTTAGAAACACCACACAAAAATTATACCAATTCCAATTAAAATTCCTAAAAGTAGAAATTTATAATTTGGCGCAGCTTCGAATAGTCTAGAACGACACAAATTCCGTTATTAACAGCTGTCAATGAATATTGGTAAGAATTTCTTGAAAATCTATGCGGGAGTTTTTAAGTTTGCGTTTCAAATAAAATCAACTTCATTATATACAAACCACGCTCTAGACAATACAAACATTGACTGCTTCTCTTGAATGGGCTAGAAAACTTAAGTGTTCCACGTTAATTCGTATTTTTTACAATCTAGACTTCTAAAGCTTTTGTAAGATAACAAAAATGCTTTACATAGCTTCTGAATGTTATCTGCGGCATTATTTAGAAATGAAAAAATCCAGATATAGAACTATACAATAAATTATATCATACGATATTATAACCGATAACTTAAGTCAATCGATTGTGATATTTTGGGCGTCGGTTAGTCGGTTATTTCAAAAAGCTTTAATACTACCGAGCCTTTGTTGGCCACTAAACCCTCTACCAATTCATAATGGAAAAGCATGGTGAAGTATACTCAAGCCCTCAACTACGAGGAAAGAACTGTCACTTGCAGTGGACCACTAAAGAGTTGCACCTAATCATATTATTAAAACGGTATATTTTCCATTATTGCAGACTAATGGATTAAATCCTTGTGTTACGAAAAGGCCCTCTAGGTAAATTTATTTTCTGCAAATGAAATTGATTTTCTAAGACGTATTTAATATGTCTTTAAACAAAAAGATCGCGACCTTCTTCTTCAAACTTTTGAAGTACTTAATTGCTATTCTGTTCCTTATTCGAATTTCAATTCCGAAAAGGTTCCATTTATGAATAAAGAATTGCTTCGGTTATGAATAAGGGAGTGTTCCATTTACTATCGGTATTGATTGGATTCTACCAAAATTGTATATGACCTTGGTAGTGTAACTAAAGTGAAGAAACACCTTCATAGGCAAGTTGCATTATTGAAATCCCACAGGCGTCCATGTCACTTTGTGTTTGTTTCTAAACGAAAATAGCCGTTTTAAATCCATGTGTGTTTTTGTATCTAAATGAGTACTGGCATAGAGTATTTTGATGTCAGCTTCCATCGTGCGCTCGAAATTAGAATCCTACACGCATGTCAATCCTTCAAGATTTAAGTTCGAAAATAATTGTCGTATGAAAATAATTATACGTAAAATTTCTCCATAATAATCTCAAAGATGTATAAAGTTATGACCAATGATAATACATTACCGTAATATATATATTATTATTACATATATATTTCTCACCTGATTAATACTCGGTGATATGATGTTCTCATTGCCGTCACTGGGTGGTCCCTGATCACTACTTTCAAAGAAATAACTGCTCATTACACGAGTCTCGCCATATGGTTGCGCCAACATGAAAGCTATTGCTGCCTGGGAACGAAATTTTAAAATATTATCAAAACCGTTTAGGTGATTCATAAAAGAAAGCTATATAAGAAATCTCCTTTAAGGGTGACCAACAATTAGGGGTGAAATTATGATGCTGCCATGCGACTAATAATAAATTCAAACGGTAAATAATCAGGGATGTTTGGGAGCTCCGCAACCGTAACCGAATCCGATTTAAAAAAAATCGAATATTTTTGGATAAGAGCAGACTCTAAGTGAAACACGTTACGACAGGTTTCTGATATCTGCGCCGATACACTTGCCGCGTCGCTTTCATCTTTAGATAGTTTACATTATTTAATTTTTAAGGTTTTTTTTTCGACTGTTATAATACGTAGACAGAAAGTCAAAATGTTACCTTGTTTCTTTTATAAGTTCAAGATCATCTAATATCTAAATGATTTCCTATACCTTCGTTACTTTGTCTATAAGATAAATAAATAAAAGTTTACTCAGTCACACCCCCTCACTAGGATTCTATGTTTTGCGGGTGGGCGACACATTTTATTTGTGTGTTGTTGTTGACTTACACAAATATTACAACACCCAACACACACCCATGACAACACCCATGATACGAGAACAAACATTTATCTGTCACATAAATGTCTGCCCAGCCGGTAATCGAACCGGGGACCCCTAGCTCCGCAGGCAGGGCCAACTGGGCTATGGGGTCGTTAATAATTTATAGATAAACAGCCAAAGAGCCTCGAATATGTTAACTTCAATACGTAAATATTTATTTATAAGTCGTCACACGATATAAACCTTAAAAAAAATTAAGTATTATTTTTATTTTACATTTGGTTGTGGGATGTTTCTCACATCGTGCGTTAACACTCTAAGTCACTGCTGTGCCGGATGGCTTTAGCTCCTATCATTGTAAGAAGAGTTCCACTCTCTTATTTGAGGCTAAAGCCGCATTTCTACATGCCGACCAAGAATGAATTAGCAGACTATCCTTTGTGAACATTATGTATTACTCAATCTTTACAGTTTTCCTTCACTAAAACAAGTTTTGAGTAAGTGCAGGAGATCAACTTTAACCGGCCAGCACTGTCCCGCTTTTTTAACATTTAAAATATAATTGGATTAATTTTACGCAACTAATTTTGTAGATTGAAAGCAATATGTCAATAAAAATGTATTAAGAATGTTTTTAATAGTGAATACCTTATAAGCTCTAGGCTCCTTGTAAGTCAGAACATCGCCGTTCCTTTGAGTATCATGGTTGTCTATGAAAATTAGAGCAGTTTTACTCGGTGACAAACCCCATTGCTCACCCCATGACACCAGCCACTTCAATTTGTTCGCACCGCGGAACACGTTCTTAAGTTCTGCACCCACCTATGAGAAATTTAAATAACAATTTACTCCGAAGCTTATCTTAATGTGTAAAATATATTTGTATTTTTTCCAACGCCCAGATGAACTGATTAAATGAAGATAAAAACTAAATATTGGGTAGTAGATAACTTTGATTTTATTTAAGAATATATATATATATATTAATATATTTTTGTTCGTTTCAGTGTACATTATTTTTACTGTATAATTAATTACTGTTGATTTCAAAGTTTTAAGTAACAAGTAAAGAAATTTTATGGCAATATTTTACACGTAGGATTTAAGCGAAGCGATAGGCGTTGTTGGTTACTAATGTGGTATTAAGAAATAACTATGCAGTCATTCTTGTGTTAAGTAGTCGCTCTTATGTTAATTACGAATTCTACTGAAACACTTACAAACACAGTAAAAAAGTTACAAAAAAATCAGTGAAAGAAAGAGTTTTGTGATTCCGTTTTGGTTGACGGCGTTGAGTGACGTTCACGGTATTTTAAATCGATGGTTTTACGTCGAAGGTCACAACATCATTCTAAGTGCAGGGGCTCCGTTCATCCTTAATCCCTGGTAACTTCTGTTGCTTCTGCATATTCTAATGCACCTTGCTGAACAATAATGCTGTGATGCCATCTCTCTTCTATGGAGGACTTCTGGATTTAACACACACGTACAAACATGTCTACACTTGCATCATAGTAAGGTGCTTCGTTGGTTACCGCTTTCATTTTAAAATCTTTTCTTTTGTGTTACAAAATATGTTTCCTGACTATTAACATAAAATATGGTAGGTATATGGTTATAATTACAATACTTACACAAGCGAACCATTCAAAGGTGCGATCAACTATCAAAAATTGCTCCAAGAACACATTTAACAGAATTGATTAGAAGCTAATTCTATTCAGCCATTCTACAATTCTAGTTGTTATTTTTATTTTTATTTTTAGTATCATTAAAAATACCTGTACTTTTGTAAAATATCTTCGTAGGTCTTACTGCTTTTTACGTGCATTGAATTGGAGCGCCCACTTTAGTAAGAAATTCTTCTGGGAAATATACTCGTACTACGTTTACGATTGCATTCTAATTGCAGCTAATATTTTATGTTAATGTCAAATATGATATGCAGTTCAAAAAAAAATGAGACTACTTACTTCACAACGACAGTTCGGGTTAACTTATGATTAGTCCAAATTTTAATTACTCATATCAATTGACGACTGAAGGCTTTTTGAAAAACGAGAAATATTAAAATACGTACACTATTAAAAACACAAGGCATCATAATAATAAGTACGCAATTTCGATTACTCATAACATCGAACATAATCTGAAATACACTCAAATGCTCCGGTTTTCGAATTATCATACATATTTGATTTCGGATACCGGTCGTTACAACTTCCGATCAAACCATATAACCATAACAAACGGTATTGAAGCACCGAAACGCTTATGAAATTTTTGCCAGCAGCAATAACTCATAAAGCTCTCTTCATGTCATAAGCCATTGGGTTGCTCTCGTAAGCTAATTGTAAACTACTAGTAGGGTGAATATAACATTTTGCCGTTGACACCATTACGTTGAGGTAATCTCTTAGTTCCACCAATAAACAACGGGAGAGGGGCTAGGCTCCAGAAAACATGTATTTCGCGTGACTTAATCTACCTATGGATGACCCCCAATAGTTTTCTTCTTACTGTTTAGGTTAACTATAAAAGATGTCACAAATGTCTGCTTTTGTGTGCGTATAGTGCCAAAATTGATAAATAAGAAAACAAATAACTAAGATTACCTCGAAAATGTATAATATTTAAATAAAGATTTTGAAATTTATGATTTAAAAATGTAACAATGTTACAGCTGGAGTCGCTTTAATACTGGATTTCCAAATTAAATCCAATTTCAAGAACTCATAAATTACGTAACTTCAAATCAAACTTCGCAGACGGTGCCGGATGCATCCTTTCTTTTCCATCTATCGTGTTTTATAATGGAAGACAAAACTATCGCATTGCAGATCACACTTTTGCATTTCATTGTTTGAGTTCAACCCATTTTACGGCACCTATCTTTCTTTATAAATGAGAAGGCCTTGAAGGTATTTCATTACAATACTTAATGTGGACTCATCAAGGCCTCCTTCTTGTTTTAACGGCGTCTATCTAACGAATACAATCATAGTCGGAGACTTAACGTGCACTTCCAACCACAAAAGTCCTCAGAAATTTGATACTGGTGATCACTCGTCCGACTAAAGACCTCACCTAAAATTCGAAATTCGATTATCTAAGGCAAACGTGACAATAGCATCATTTGAGTTTAAATTACACTTATTAGTATTATTTGTTACCTAAAATCAAATAATTGGTCGGTTGCTTCACTTCACTAGACAATTGATAACTAATCCATTTAGTTTTTCAGTAGTAATCTTAACGTCGGAATGGCTTCGACCACATCTACTTGTAGGCGTTGCATTGGGGTTATTTCTAAAGCATGTAAAGCTTTACTTTACTTTTACATCTTAAAGCATATTCGAAAAAAGATAAACATAAAAAAAGCTTTGGAAATAATAATGCAAGTGTATTTCAATTATTGTTTTGAACGATAAACATGATAATAATACGTCAATAAAAGTTAACGGTAAACAATTACGGATATTTTAAAATTAATTGTAAGAAATTATTATAGAAGAAAGTAATATAATTAGCAAAGAATGTCGGATCATGCCTTTTAGAATGTTTTCACTAAATCATTTCCCAGACAAATTTAATTTGGACGAAGTACAAACAACTTTCTTACGTCGAAGCAGTCTAAGCTTACCTTGACAAGTGATTAGCTACGATTACTTACAAGATGCCGAGTCATTGTACGTCGACTTAACAAACGAAGGAAAATTAGGCACATGGTAGGAGAGGCAACGACCTGTTTTAGAAAACAAATATCCTGGTTTTAATCTACATTTTGTAGCAAATGTTAATCTTTTAAGTAAACTAAATAGTACTTAGAGTAAATTTTTTTTTTTTATTCGTATAAATAATAAAATATCTTTAAATACATCAAAAGTACATCTCAGCGCAGACAATACTCTCTCTTTAAGTTCGTCATATCCATTCTGTGAAAAACTGAATTGTCAAAATGTAGAAAGTGGGTAAAGCTTAAATGAACAGTTACAAAACGAATTACAAAAATAACCACTAAAAATTATTCAGATTGACATACCATAAATGACGATAAAGATATTCATTATGCAATGAATAATGCAGAAATTTTAGGTATTTATGAACACGTCATAAACAATATAGAAGTTTTAACTCATTTACTTACTTTTTCTACCAAAATATATATGTTGTTCTTCATAACGAGCATTTTACGCCATCTTTGCTGCTGACAAAACTAGAATTCGTTTATTCGGTGTATGTTCCTCAGTGGGCTATCATAAGTATATTAACATGTGTACAGATTTTTGAAGTTTTTCGTCATGTCGCCTTTATGACGAAATTATTAAATATCATGATGCAGCCAATGTGAACACCTGACGACGTAATGTTCACAAAGAGTTATACAAGGATATTTAAAATGGTGCCGTTCGATTGGTTTGAAAAATATCACGTGTCATAAACGGATGGATAAATCTGCGAGCGGAAACTACTCCAGTTCTACTAAGTTACAAGGAACGATTCGTATAAGTCATGCGAATGCGAGGATTCGAGTTTTTTTTTATTATCAAGCGTCTGCAATGGCCATTAGCCTGATGATCTGTTAGCAACGTTACAAGGCTAAATTACTTTAAGTACTAAATGTCAGAATGCTTGATAAATGCTCAATGCTAAAACTCACTCTGAATTCAGTAACGTCACCGAGACCCGTGTACTCGGTAGGAGTAATAGCTTCATTTCCGTAATATGTGACTTCTTGATATACGTATGGTTTAGTGTTTGGAGCGAATCCGAACGCCATGTTCAAATTATTAAGACGTCTGTATATTTGACGGAGATCTTCGGGCCACATGTGTTTTGCTGCGTCGACTCTACGAAGTAAAAAGTGTTTATTTAATAGTAATAATGAAATATTTCGCACAGTTACAATGATCACCAGACATCAGATGAGAAGGCGTCTGAGATAGGTTTCAGAAGAACGCGAGACATAGATGCCTCAGCGCCTTCTCGCGAATCATTCAGGAATCGAATTTGTATTGTATTGGTAAATTAACTTACATATTTTCCTAAGAATGAGAGTAAATAAACTCACCACGCTAAGATTTGCATACATTACAGAGTTGACCGTTTCTTTCTCACAAAGCAAGGCGCCACTGATCCCGGTGTAGTGGATGTTCTTGGGTGGCGATGACCACTTACCGGGGTCTCCCCATTAACTAGTACGTTTTTCATATATTTTATTATATATTTACAAATTATATTGACTTATTATCTTATGTGCACAATTTTATACCAGATACAAATTTATACAAATATTTATACAAGCAGCTTATATAACATAGCTGACTTACCAATAATGTAGCTTACGGACAACATAACTTTCAATTACATCGTGAAAGCCAGTAATTAATACCGGTTAATCAAATTAGAACATAATTGCGTACCTGAAGCCGCTCACTCCAAGGTTAATTAGATAGTTCAGATACTCGCATACTCTATTAACATGTGCATGGTTAAGGTTTGGACTTAATAGTTGGCAGGATCTACTTACAAGCATTGAATTATAATTTACATAATAATAAATAGTAAAAATAAGAGGTATACAAATCCATGATATGTTTGACAAAACAAATGCCTCATCATTATATCTGAACACAGAAAGCTGCTGTATAACGCACAAGTCCGACCACATGGAATACAGCTGTCGCCTTTTGGCTGAGTCCCGTGCAAGCGATTGAACGAAATACAGCGACGAGCTGTTCACATTCACAGACGTTTTAGTATCGTTCCGGTTACAGACAGATGTGGACTCATTGTACATTTTTACCGTCGGTCAGTTTCCATCACCTCACAATATGGGTTAAAAATCAAGTTCCATAAATAGCAAGGTTGGAACGACATTTCCTGCAGCCGTAAGACAAGAATATAACTTCCATACATAATACTTATTTGTACTTGGTGAACCTATTTTATTATGCAACATAATATATATAAATAAGAACTTATTTAAATATATATAAAATAACAACTTATTTAAATAAAAATTTATACATAGATAAATAAAGTAAATAAAATTATTTCAACCATTGTTACGTTGTTACGTATAGGGAAATTCAAAAGTTATTCATCAGATATTTGTTAGTCATTATTAACATAGGAAAGTTCTTCGTCCAGTCTTACAGGATTATGAACAAATAACTAAATAATAATGTTATGAGTGATTAATCAAATCACCCATTGCAACATATTTTTCACATACTCATAAATTTATTGATCAAAACTTGAATAATTAAAAGTATAGGTAACATTCACACCCACACACAAACAAGATAAACAAAAATTAAGGGATAAAACTTCAAATTATAACTAAGATAACTTATATTTAACAAAACCAACGGCAACGTGTCTGGAGACATACCTGAATCCTGCCACTCCCAACTGGATAAGTTTATTCAAGTAATGAACTATCTTTCGCCGAACGAAACCAATCGTTTGATTCAAATCTTTCAGTCCCAATAATTGGCAATTACGAACCTGAATGATACGTACACGTTTTAATTATTTTTTGCTATTATTTAATTAATAACGGTATTTTATGAATACCTACGAAACGGGTTAATTTTTTATCGTTATGAACTCATGTTGACGTAAGTACCAAGGATGAAAAGAAAGCTAAGTAGTATAATTGTCTTTAGAATTTTCCTCTGGGACATAATATAAAATGGTATTGTGTTATTTCATCCATAACGATTCATAATTGAACAATTTATAATCTGCCAACGTAGAATCTGCTCATTTTTCCATCTTTTCGCGATAAATAGACCATTTATAGAAAATACCAACCACTAACGGCATAAGAATAAATATATAAATTATTGTGTAAAACTTCTAAAACATAGCTTTAATAGAAGTTTTACATAATAATTTATATATATTTTTTAACAGAATAAGTTAATAAAACTTGACGTCCACGTTATTAACAACTATCTATCGAACGAAGGTTTCCCGGGTTCGTTTCCTGGCGGCGGACATTTATTGTTAAATAAATTTTATTTTATTCTCAGGTCTCATTTGCTGGTAAAGTTTGAATTCTGCATATCATCTGTGGCATAAGGTATTCTACTGTGCAATTATAAATGTGTGATCATTTCTTATATTTAACTTACATAGCTTCGTATTTATGGTAGTTATTTATATTTATTATTCTTCAAAATCTATGTCAGTTTTGAAACGAATGTTTTTTACATAAATCATATTCTTATCTTATTGTATAGAAGTTCTATTTTAATGCAATCATATCGATGTGAATTGTAATGCGAATAGCAATATCAACTGATCGAAACATCACAATCACGGCCTGAGAGTACTTCCTTTCTTACTTTCTTCTAATTTTCTCACCGACAACGCATCAGTGATAATTTAGGTCTTAATGATGGCCATGGGCGACGTCGACCACTTACCGTCTACTCGTTTGTCGGCTATTAACATAAAATAACTTTTAACTTTCTAATGAACCTCTACCCACCCAGTTATCTTACCCTTCACCGTGAGCTACAAAGTTAATTGTAAACAAACTTATTTTTATTGTCAAATCGATGACCGTAAAATGTACTTTACTAATAACGACTCGTACATTTTTCAATAATTATTAGGATATGTCCACAATAGTTATTGACTAAAATAGTTGCTGTTTTTAGCCTTAGAGGCCATTAAAATTTAAAACCCAACGATCTTACCTGGGCAGAGTCATTATAATTATTTATGATGCAGAATGGATGATGAAAATTTTCGATCGTGTACGGTACAGCCGGGTAGGAGTAACTGGCGAAATCTGCAGTACTTCCGCCTGTTCCTTTATTCTCCTCATGGTCGCCTGTCATGTGGTTAATTACTACGTCTGCGTAGATCCTAAAAAACAACGCAATTAATATTTAATCCTAAATATAAACTATATATACTAACTTATATTAGATACAGAGATTATTTATTAACAAACTCGTCGTAGAGAGTAAGTAGAAATGAAGATTATAGACAGAAAGTATTACGTAGTACATCCCAGCATCCATCATCCGCACCGAACCTCACCTCTAAATTCGCACAGCGTACTATGGAAAGAACTTTGCAAAATATAGATATTTTGCTACGCCATCATATCAGGAATAATTAACGTTGCTCGTAGGGCTAGCGTGATGAATGTGCAATAATGAGACCAGACCATTCCAGATGTGATAAACGATGTGAAAAATATTACGCAAATAAATATTATACACGGCATCAATAATATGACCATTTCAAATTAGCATTATCATATTACATCTAATTTTTTTCTAATCATTGATAAAATGGGAACAATAATAATACAAATAACAAATTTATTGGAAACTTAAATAT
>DWPT01006674.1:0-11294 GCA_018251895.1 Agathymus mariae mariae
ACCAGAGAATAGTGGGTAGAGCATGTGGATCTTAAAGGGAAGTGGTGAATGCATTAAACCACAAAAATATATTGTCAAAATAATAGGATAGATTCATGATGACAGATAAGTTAATAGAAGTTGTCACGATACAGATTAAATTAAAGCGATTTCAATTACTTTTGTCAAACGGAATCACAATTTAAATTCATTTCTCTATCAAAATTTATATGAACAAATAGTAAACACAAAGATTTTATAAAGAAAACTATTAAACTTAGCATTTTTTAAATATTTATATGTATAATATCTACGTTTTTTTCGCACTTAACTGTTACGTCATTAACTGGATACAACTAACGACGCTGCTAACGTTCGATCGTAAGTCGATCTTGATATTCGATTCGATTCGGTTTGAAAGTACGCACATTACATCGAGTTTGAATCAGATTCGAGTTCAAATCAGAAACAAAAATAAAACCAAAACGTCTCCGGAAGTAAGCCCCCTGATTATCTATATGAACGGCCTTTTTGAACAGAGTCAAAAAAGGTAACATATTATAGTGATATGCCTGGACCTTAATAACTTCGAACTAATATGTATTTCATTTCATAATAAACGTTAAAAACTTATCGAAACTTCAATCAATAAACTTCATCAAAAAGATAGGTACCAGTTAAATATTCGACACAATAATTCATAATCGTTTACACTTTTCAGTATGCAAATGTCATAACACTGCCGCTGCCGAACATGGGGATGCCGCTCCAACGCGTCGGCGGCGCGGCTACGCTTTTTATTACAATAACGTTAAGATTTATAATGTCATAAATAAAGTTTATTACGTGAATAATCCAGTGTTTTGAATGAAAACATATAGCACAATTTTTATTAAAAAATATTTGTAATTTAGAATGATTGATGTGTCGCTTTAATAGCTTCTAAACATAAATTTAGTGTCAAAGGTAAGTTAGGCCTGCATTTCGTTTAGGTGTCTAAGGAGTTAGTTCTTAGGAAACCATAGAACAAAGACGCACAAAGATGCCCTACTGTTGACCCTTGCTCTTCTATTGGATTCTGTTTTATTCAGTCTGACTACCTGACACTTCTCTTACATCGCCTGTGAAATTTTCTAACATCTTTAAGTAGCAGTGATATACACTAAATTAACAAACATTTCCATCAGTCGACAACGCCGCGATGACAGATATCACCCATCGTAACGAGCAGTTAGCACATTTTTCTTCCCTCTATTCCGAAAATATGGCGAAAGCATGCTGGACCACACACAATGGAGTATTCCATAATGGGGTTAATTCAAAGTTATAATATGAAAACAGCGTAACGTAATACTATGGAACTGCCAAACTTAAAGTCATCGAGTCAAGTTGTATCACTTCAATTTTGACCAGAATCTTTCATTGTAAGCTAAAGAGGATTGGGGGTGCGGCAGGATGGTAAGAACCTCCTTGAACGGTATTAGCACCACGTATCTCACCAAGTACTGACTTTAATATTGAAAGGTTATTTAATTGTGTTATGACATGCCATGACTCCTTTCTAGGCTGTCGAATTATGGAATTAGTGCAACTGCCTTGAGATGGTTTGACAGATATTTTCGGTACCGGTCACAGTATGTTTTACTCGAGCAAGGAAATAACTGTACCAAGACATGCTCATCTCATCAGGAAATAAAACGTGGAATAGCAGGGATCCATATTAGGTCCCTTGTTATTTATCCTGTATAGTGCAGATGTGACTATAGAAATACAATATTGCAAAAATGGAGAAGGAGGTTTCTGGCGATCAGTTTGAGGTATTTATATAAAACATATATTTTAATAATTTTTATTACTAGATTTCTAAGGTTATTAATTAGAAGTAATAATTTATTCAGTCGATATTATTTTAAACTTTGTCATCCACGTTTAATTTTACCAACTTACAAATATTTTACTTACTTATATATATATTTTATAATTACCTGCAACTAATTATTAATATAACAGATCTTACAGTTTAACCACCACCTGCATTTAGTTCTAAGTATACCCTCTTAATAATGAACAACTGTTTAAATATGTTTATAAAAATAAACGAACCCTGAAATCTTTTATAGCAATAAACACAAAGATTGAATATGAAGGTTCTCGATCTGCCAAGCGAGAAATACTACGTTCGATTACTGGCAATGTTAATTTTCGCGTCTGTATAAATGACGTTTCAATTGCATACATGCATGTTTATGCCACTCGATCGCAGATAATCTTAATGCGAGAGAGTATGCAAGATTTATATATTTACCAGCGGCCCCGTCAAACTTCGTGCGGGTTGGACTGTTAATTATATACACATGATTATTAAAATTTTGTCTTTGCCTTGATTAGACATCATCAGATTTACTAATATTGTAGGTATATCATATCTACACAATCACGTGTTCTTACTTCATACCAATTTTCATTAAGATCGGTCAAGCCATTCTTGAATTATCTTAAGACATACAGAGAGATAAAAAAATTCTAAATGTTTAAATTGATATCAGTGTGTCATAAAACGAATATTTATCATGAGTTTTGACAAAATATTGAATATACAGATAGAGACACACTACAGATTTATATAGATAGATAGATTTTATATACCTTATCATCTGCGCAATCACGTGTCCTCACTACATACCAATTTCCATTACGACCGTTCAAGTCGTTGAGTTATCTCGAGACATAAAGAGAAGCTTAAATAATTTATATAGTGGTATAGATATTTATTTATGTACCAATGTTATACCATTAGGTAATTGGTAAATGGTAAATATGGAAAGTCAACTATAAAACTTGAGTTCAAGACTGCAATTTTGTTTGAATAGTGATCAATTAAGGCCAATGTCGTAACCGGAGCTATATTGAATCAAATGACATTTTATTTTGATTGTCAATTCCATTCGTTACCATTGTGGTAAACAAACTTTGTAATTAGAAAGGTACATTAGACCTTTAATATAATGTTTTATAATTTGAATTCATTGTACATAACTGGCAACCTCTCTTAACTTCGTTTCAGATAGATATTAATATCTATGGAATCAAAACAGTGGAGTTAAAAATCTCGGTAGTACAAAAACTATCTGCTTTATGTATATCATATGGACATATCACCTCCTCCCTCTTCATCATTACCTTCATATCATGATCTTCAAATCTTGTCCCTTGTCCGCAAATTCGTATAACTAAGTAACAGATATGAATTCTAAACAAGAGTTAGGTTTTTAATATTGAAAACATGTCAAACCAAACTAATTTTGTACCTGAAGTTTGTCTTTGGATTTAAGTATTGTTTCTCATTAATGATGAAAAACAGCGATAAATAAATTCAAATAACGAAGTTATAACTATAAGTTCGAATTAATTATAAGAACCCTTACTTCATTTATGTTACTATACTTGTTAATAGGGACACTACATTAAAATAAAATATTTGGTGACCAATTAACCAACTCAAGCTTGAGTTGTTGTCAAATGCAGAATCTTATTAATGGTGTTCAAATATTTGCCCAACAACCCCGGATCAGTTGAATTTCCATCAGGACACTTGTCAACGGTCACACAAGTTCCCTCTGTGTTCCTCAGGAGTCCTGGCGAACAGACGCACCCTCCGGTACATTCCTTCGTGCAAATTGGCTCAGGATCTTCGCAGCTCGCTTCGCAAGACTTGTTGCAGATGTCGTACACCTCGTTTTGGTTAAGGCATTGCTCTGAAAATAGATGGTTATAAAATATGCTACTTTTGATGTTGGAGTTCATACGAGCATTTAGGCAAACAACTACTGTCATGTCAGATTTGATCGCAGGCATCAAGAACCTGCATCTCGAAATACGAACTTGCGCGTGAAAATATTAACAACTAATTAACAATTATACAACCGTGACATATATTGTGACTACTAGATCACTATACTACACAAACGGTTAATAAATGCTTCACAATCACAAGTGCTTCACTAGTGCGGTGATATCTCGAATGAAGTGCGCTCGATGAACAGGCGTTGATTAAAAGCTAAATGGAAAAGGGCTGACCTGATTTATGGTAACATCGACAATGGTAGGCTCCAATGAGGTCACCGCTTACCTCCATTGGGAATGTCGAGCATTTATGAGCATCGGCCCTTATGGAATTTAGGTTGTCATTTGGTTATAGTAAAATGTGAAAGAAGCGCTTGTAAACCGTCAATTAGGGCCAGCTTTAATTATTTTTTTGTTGCTAGCAGAGTACGTTTAAGACCTTAAACAACTGGTCGAGATTGCAAGTTCCATGAATAATTTATTTACAGTATCCTAATAAAGCTTTGAATAGTAGCAGACGAAAAACATTTCGATGTTTGGATTGGGCACTAACTCTTGCAAATCCGAATTAAAGCATCAATATGAAACATCTGTGCGGAGAGAGACCACTGATTACTCTAGTCTATGTCTGAAAAAGATGCATTAAATCATCTTGACTTACCAACGGGACATTTGTCCAGAGTAACACAGCTGTTATTGGTCTCATCACGGTAGTAGCCAGCTTTACAGAAGCAGCCCATACTGCATGCGAGGCCACACAAAGGTACTTCAGGCTGAGAGCATGTTGCAGGACATGCCGCCCCACAAGATAGAAACTCTTCATTGGGTCCGCAGACTGGGTTCTTACCTAAAATACGGTATTCAAGGTCAAAATTGTAATGACGTAACCAGTGCTAGACTAATGTTCTCTATGACACTGGATACGAATATCGCACTCAATATTTTAATTATATGTGTCCTATAGTTTAATTATTATTTGCAGTTGTGAAGGAAACCATCGCATAAGGAAACCTGTACAATTTTCTATCTACCAATTCGCACATAGCCGACATGCCTGACTTTAAACTCTCCCAATGTGATACCGACACCGAACCGACCCGACCCAATCTCAGTCCTGACGTTGACATTTGGAAGGACGGTTATGTTGTCCCATTGACTATTATGGTTAGTGATAAAAAAACATTCATAAAAATTTTTGTTAATAAATAAACGCTCCCAAAGTCACACCTCACGGACAAAAAATCTTTATATTGCAGATGGCACTTAAATTTAATTATTTTGCAGGTTTTTCTCAGACTCAAGTCATTAAACTTTAATAATAAATATTTAAATTAAAGCATTGTATTTTACAGTCCTTTAAGAAATTATTTACCTCCAATGCATTGTTCAGCATTGACACAAGTTCCATTCTCGTCCCTCAAGTACCCAGACTTGCAGAAGCATCCCTCAACGCACTCTTCAGCACATGTCACAGGTCCCTCAGGGTCTGTGCAGTTGAAGGGGCAAGCCGATCCGCAGATAAGATACTCTTCGTTTGCTGGGCATTCCTCTGTAAGCCAAGTCGTTTTTAAATCTAAATTAGCCGATATTTTTTCTAAAAAAATTTTATTTTTTGTCTGATCAATGGCCTAGATTGATGAGGAAAGTCGTGTCGGATCACTGGTACCTAAGAATCACCGAATCATTTTTTAGCTTTTAGTACATTATCATTATTATAATATTGGGGGGATTATGAAAAAATATGTAATTCGCCATTTTGTAGCGGCTGCCATCTTGAATTTACAATGATACAGGGTGTATTTAATAGTAAATTCACCAAAACTAAAGGTGTATATCAAAACTGTCAACAGGAAGGGGGTCAAAATAGGTCCATTACAAATAATTCTTCCATAGTTTGCATATCTCGTTTAATTGAATTTAACTCGAATAGCTATTGGAAAAATAAAAAGAAGTCTCTGTTAACAATAATTAATAGCAACTAAAAATCTCTTCCTATATATAGTGTCCCTCAAGTAGGTATGTTAATCTGGAACAGTGGATTACAAGAATTAAGATTAAAAATTACATAAGAGTAGATATCGAGGGAATTAGCTTTTCTAAACGTAATTTTCACACGATAACTCTAAGAAATAGATGCATAGATTTCATTAATAAATCTTGCTATAAACTATTCACAGACGCTTGTAAAGAAGATAATGACATTGGAGTAGCTTTCTTCGATCTTAACACGAACTTCTCCGCTAAATTTAAAATAGATGTTAATATAAGTATCATGGAATCCTAGCTAGTACCCATTTATGAAGCCTTATCGTATTCAGAATCATTAAATTACGACAATGTTGTTATTTTAATAGATTCGAAGAGTGCACTCCAGCACCTGGCTCGGTGCACCTATATTTTTCGAGGATTGCCTGTAGCCTATGCAATACTTAGTCTATTCTTGAAACTACAAGCGTATACCAGAATAGTATATTTCCAATGAATACTTTCTCATATCGATATAAAGGGCAACGAACAAGTCGATTATTTAGCTAAACAAGCAACTTCTGATGGAATTGAGCTAAATTTGTCCCCCGCATTTCCAAACTGTATCTCTTCACTGAGAAAGGAATGCTTAGAACTTTGGAAGGAACATTTTGATAAAAGATCTAGGGAGAAAGGCATATGGTATCGTACGATCCAGCCACATCCATTAGGATTCTCTTGGATAGATAACAGGACATTAAATAGAAATGAGGCTGTAACAGCTTTGAGACTCCGATCTGGACACATTCCATGTAACAAGATTAGTTATATGATGCGTAAAGTTACCTCTCCAAATTGTCCAAGTTGCGGAATCATTGATGACGTCTATTATGTACTGATGGAATGTGTCCAGAATGCGGCTGAGCGAAGAAATATTGGTTTAAAAATCAATTTAATTGGTTACTCTAATACCATACTCGCAAATCCACTATCAGAAGAAGCCAAAAAATTGTACAAGGTAGTAAATAGTCGTAATAAAATAAGTTAGATAAGTATACTGGAGTAAGTTAAAATATTAAGGTAGCAAATATTTATATATTATAACCAAGGCGTCTTAATCGTGAAAGCGATAAAGTCTTTCTCTTTGAATTAAAAAAAAAGTGACCCAAACAGGGCAAACTAAATAAAACCGTTTAAAAACCTATGCCCTGGACCCATGTCTGTAGAGGGTTCCAAAAAATTTTAACCACTTAAATATTTCATTAAAACTTTAGAATTTAAACCACTTAAATCTCGGGATCCGAAATATTTAGATAACCGCTATGTGCAACATACATATTGAACATTGTTGGGATTATCTGAATGCCGAATGGGTACAAATTAAACATCGTGTCGCTAACTAATGAAACTGACGATGGTTACTATAAGGAATAGTTAATATTTAAATTAGTTATCTAACCGTATCATTGGCGTAAATTTTATATCACTTACTACTGTCATGATTTTCGAAATTAACTCAGGATTTGTTAATATTTCCTAACAATTTGACAGTAAATTCTACGTAAAGAGTATCTGGTTTGACTGAAATAACATGTTAAGCAAGATGGCGTTTAAGTCGACGGAAACGATGTTAAAAATATTAACGTGTCGACAGTCAGTTCTTGTTGAACATTGGACCTGAAGAATTGTCCCCTGATGCGTACCTGTGCACCAGTAATAATATAAAAACTGTAATAATATCAATTAAAAGAGAAAGAAAAAGAGTATAAAAAGAGTAATAATATCAATTAGTGTTTAAGTGTGCAAATAAAGGGTTGTATCGGTGACTCTTCATCAAACTACAATATAGAAAGACATATGAGTTTGACCATGTTAAGTATGTTCCAAGCCTTAGCATCCTCGACATGCTACATTGTGATGGTTTGCTAGACACAGCCCTCGCTTCACTCCAAGAAAACTACGCCTTACGTTTAGATAGTTCTTAGCCCTGCACCCGCATTGTTCTAGGACTTTCTCGTTCTGTGAATTACAAATATATTAATTTATAACTGTTTTATTTTTGGACGGATAAATGAAACGAACTTTAAATATTAAGAGTTGCTTACTGCAATACATTAGTGAAATCAGTAAGACCGGTCCTGAGATTATAAATTTAGTATTATTATTTTCATTTTTAAAACAGGGGCAGCATCAGTAAAATGCTTTTGTCTTTGGGGTACATACACGTTTTAGTTTCCATCAATGATTGTCATATTAACGATAGAAACTGCTTTATTCCTAATTTATGTTGATACATTTCCAAATCGTGAGTCCCTAAATTTTTTGTTGATTTGTTTGTAAAATCATACAAAATATCAGATGTGTCGATAAAAGTATTTTTATACATAGTAACAATCTGTGACAAGTATATTTATGATTACTTATTACTTTATCAGTAATTTTATTAAGCCTCCCAGATTTCCTTACTGACATTAATTGTACAAAAATCCACAACATGGCTGATTTTACTATTGATATTTGCAGCCGGGCAAACATTTCTTGGCTGGTAGTTTTGTACTTGATGATTTTAGCAAATATGGTGAATACTGTGATGATGAGTGAGTTTTTTTGGTTTATACATATTACATTTACGTCTCAGGATACACAGGCTCGTGAAAATTCCAAATTGGTTCTGCAAAAACTTTATTCGCTATTATTATGTAATCTCGCTTCGTAGGGAAAAATCTTCTCGATTTCGTATCCTGGATCTGAATGATCCGTGAGCGACCCTTGGTATTAATTTACGGGCCTTTCAGAATTTTCCACGCCTTTCACATCCAAGGTATTATAATACCTAGAAATCGATAGAACAATAGCGGGTCAGTTAAAAACGACGTGTACGCTAAATTCGCCCTTTAACCTATATAAGGTTGAGAGTCGCCAGTTTTTTCAATTTAAATATGGTTTAGAACAGGAATGTCCCCCTGAGGAGACACATAAGTCCTGTTCGTTCTACAAAGAGTACACTTGCTGGGAAGACGAGCAGAGACTGAACAGGGTGATGATCCTCCCGCGACGGCTGATGCATTGCACTACAGGATGTTATTGCAAGTGGGTTGAATCATTTCGTGATACTTGTCGAACAAGAAAGGTCGTTATAGACCATAAGTTCGGGGTATTGCTTCTAAAGACTAAGCCTACTGTTATTTTAACACGATAAAAAAATTACAAGAAAGAAACGTGACGTGCTTCAAGGAATCCACTTATGTAAGAAGACCTTAGCGCGTTTATATATTTCAATTATCTGACTATTTTGAAAATTTAATGGGTATATTACAAAAGAGCTCGTTTAGCTCGTAATTTGCCCAGATTTGTTAAGTATTACAATACGCAAGTCGTTATATTTTCTTCATTATTTAATTTTATCACTGATACTACTTACTTTGAGTTACATACACGTACGACAGAACTCAAGATGTATATGCCTGATACATAGTTTTTAAATGACAGTAATTTCAAATGTATCAATGTAACCATAGGTTGCAATTCGTTAAGTTAATGCTTGAAGCAATCCTGCCTGATGTTAAACGATGATGAAGTCTTAAACGTTCAACGCACTAACTTATAAATATCTATTTACTGTCCCCTTTAAGACTCTTACATCATAAGTAGCCGAGGGCACCCGCACAGGCAAGCTATTGCAGTCCATTGCAATGCACACAATGGAATGATAACGTCAAACACGTCGTCCGTACAGGGAGGAAATTGCACATTAAGCTATACCAGGTTCTTGTATTCTACATCAATATTAATCAAAAATACTATCGTACTTTCAGACAAGAATACGTGCGAGCATACCCTAATGGGCCCTGTATCCTAGCTCCTTACTGCATGGACGCGCGAATCAAAGATTTCCTAAGGAAACTTCCTGCTTGACCAACGGCTGTATTTAATATGTTACGAATGCAAGGTAGTAATACATTCTTAGTATTATCTATGGCATAAAAAATATTAAGTACGACCTTAACGTCTCAAGAAAAGAGAACTTTCGAAAAACTTTTAACAAAATCGCTACGACTCAGTCATACTAGGTAGTTTAATTTACTTCTGTTAATTTAGTTATTTGTCGCACTGTTAATTATCCATTTGTCCGAGAAATAACGAAAAGTATAGGATACTTGCGTTATTTATCTGAAAATACTCTATTTACTGAACATATTTTGTAACCTATTTACATACTTAAATGTTAAATACATAAATGTTAAATCATTCTGTAAGAAAAAATACATTCTAAGAAAAATGTGTTTTATGTAAAAAACCCAATAAAAGAACTCGTTATAAAGGATCCAAATGTATTTTTTTTCTATTTAAAAATACTTTACGGCCTACGTGCTTAAATATCATTTTTATATATTATAATACAAAATTAAGAATATTTTATACATTTAGGTATTTTTTTTATACTTCAATGCATGCAATTAAATTGGTTCTGCGTCCTTTACATGCAGTCCTTTATTACCCAGAAAAACTTGTGTAAGTTTGAAATAATTCGAAATACATGACTTTAATCATAGATGACATTAAATTCCATGCATATACTTACTATACATCCGTTATTTTCTACTGAAACTGGAAAATATTTATCGTGATTCTGAGTACCGTAAACAATGATGAATAAATGATGATATTATGATAAATAAAATTTACATTAATTCATTCTATTTACAGTATGAGACACTACCTTACGCAACATTCTATTTTGACTGAAAATAAAATAATGGGTTGACTAAAATAAATAAATAAACGTTCAGACCGTTCAGACACGCTCAGACCTCTGCCCTGGGATTACCTATGATGCGGGTAGCAAGGACGTACCCAAATATGACGTCACAGGTACCCATGACTCGAAAACAAACATTTATCAGTCATATATGCCCCGGCCGGGCATCGAACCCGAGACCTCACGCTCGGCAGCCAGGGTCACTACCAACTCGATTATGGAGTTATTTCGCCTTCTTCCTCCCTTGTAGATTTATATAAATACAATTACAAATAATAAAAAAATAAATAAATGAATAAATATTATATTATAGTCAGATATAATATTAAAATCAATCACCTTTCACGACATATACACCTGCAGTGACAGCCACGACACCAAGGAAAACTAACAAAAAATTATCCGAAGTCATAATATTCACCAAATTATTTACTTAGTTATTTAAATCAACTTATCAACCAACTGTTTGAATTGAGTAATAGATGTGATGTGATTCGATTCTCAATCAGGGCTGCGACCTTAGTCACAGCCGAATAACCGAACAAATTGGTTGAACAAAAAATTGTGACATCCTTGAATGCACTGGACCGTTGCACTGGTACTGTCGTAAGCAAAACTACACAATTATAATTTACAAATATTTTATGGATCAGAAATGGAATTTAAGAATAAGAAAAATACATCTTCATATAAAATAAAACTTCTATTAAACAAGAAACAAGCGGGCGCTAATCATATAAATATTAGC
>DWPT01006675.1:0-11294 GCA_018251895.1 Agathymus mariae mariae
AGGGGAGATGTGTTTTTAAGTTTTTAACAACCGATAGAACTTCGTTGTTCAGATATCTTGCCTCCACACAGCTGTAGTAGATTCCACTGAGCAGAGATACAAAGTGGAGATGTGAACAGCTGGCGATGGGACACAGTGGAGATGAGAAGCGATGTGATCAGCGTGCACTGCGCGGCGCCGCTCAGACCCCCCATCTCAACTAACATCCAACCGCACATAACCGCTCCAGTCTAACCAGTACGCATGTCCGCATAGTTTCGACAGGTACAGCCTGATAAAAAACATGTGTTCGCTTCTCCGCTTTGGACATCTCCACTTTGGTGGATTCTCGGACTTAAGGAGGCACGATCACACTCTCTCTTATTGTAACGCCGAGCAATAGATACAAGGCTATAAACAGTACGCAGTTAAAAGGGTTCTTTGATTTAGATCGAGCTTGCTTATAGTATCCGGCCAAATGCTTAGTTTAAATCGCGACGCAGTCAGTCTATTTAATGCGTCAGATTTATAAATTATTACTCGTTCCTCCTACCATAACTGATACAAGGATTCTTTATATTTATTAGTAAATCCTTATACTCTAAAATATAATAAGAAGTTGTAAACACGAAAAGTTCTGTTTTGTTCTGGGGCCGTGGTCGTTTATTCAGCAAACGTGAGTAATGTCGGCTCATTACCGCCACAATACATGCTTGTTACCCGCAAAAGTTTCCTCATTCAAAATCATTAACCCTGCCACGTGTCCGTTTTGCAACTCGGAATTACGAAAGGGTTAATTAGGAAAATTCCAGATTTAGGTGAGACATAATTAACAAAGTCTGAAAATGTATTATAATTTTCGTCTATATCAATTTTTTTTTGCATTTGTAATTATACATCTCACAATATACACAATACACAATCGTTATGAGTGATTTCAAATGGTTTTTAGTTATGTATACTGATATGCTTATAAATATAAATAAATTTTGTACAGAGTTTATGCATAGTTGCCTTGGTTACTAAGAGCAAGTTTAGCAAACTTTTTTCTGTAAACTAATTTTAAATAAATTATATATTCAGTGGGTTTATTTTTCTGTCGCGTCCAATCGTGAATCTAAACAATTCAGGAACCCACTTAAAAACACAAAAAAGGTTTCGTCGAAATCTCTTCAGCAGTTTCTGAGTTCAGTGACATAAACACGATGATTATCAGATATATAAATATAAAAAAATAATTGTTCAACCTTCATACTTTAAACTTACTTTGCAATTACCATTTGTTGTTTTAAAAGATGCACTGAGGAGGTTCTTTCGCCGTTTCTTCTCCTCAATGTTAAATCACCTTTTCGAAACGACAGTAGAAGTATAAAATGTGCATAAGTATATTTACAGGACAGCTACATGATTAACTGATTTTAAATTTGAATTTGAATCTTAACGTTGTAATTCAGGACATCAGTCAGGTACATAGTAAAACTATAAAAAAGAATATAACAGATAAAAGCACACCAAAAAAATTAGGTTGACAAAATAGAACTGGACGCTTAAGTTACAAAAAGGGTCCGTAATGGGCAGTTCCCAATAAACTAGATAGGTATACATCATGTCACTGTGATTTATATCAATTGTTACCGCGTCAGATTCAGCGGAAAATTGATTTACGACGGGTTGTTTAGATAACAATTCGATGTTGTGAGATCGCGTAACTAGCGGACCTTAGTTTATCGATGTGGAAGTTATCAAACATATAATAAAATTCTAACTGATTGATTCCTGTGCATTATGGATATATGAGAAAAAATACTAGAATACAAAACAATAGTTGTTGGAATTTTTCTCTGTTTGTCTGTGCGTTTGTTCGCGCTAATCTCAGAAACGGCTTATCAGATTTCGTTACTGTTCTCACTAATGTATTGCAGTAAGCGTCACTTGATATTAAAAGTTCGTTTCATTTCAATCCGTCCATAAATAAAAAAGTTATGAATCAATATATGTATTTCTAATTCGCAGAACAATAAAAACCCTGAAAAATATAGATGCTATCTTTAAGCATAACGTAGTTTTTCCGATGAATTGAGGAAATTTGGTAGTATTTCATAATTCTCTATATAAGGTGTAAGTTTTTGAAGCAAAACTAGGCAGACTTATGGTATTAAACTATTAATATTATTAAACAAAATATGCTGATGTACATAGATCTTTATGGTCATACATTCATATCTCCTTCATGCTCTATATAAAGTTTCATTCGTCTAAATATAATTTGAAAACACATGCCAGTCCTCATCCGATAGATCCGATAGATACACTACAAAAAAATTTAGACACCAAGTTTGCCAACGATGCGAGGTCTTTGAAATTATGTCTGTAACTGTTGTTCTGAGAAGACCCATATTAATGATTGTCTTTTATTTTCCGGACCATATCAATAGATGTTCGTCAGCAGTCATGATTCCTTAACCACGTCTTGGTACCCCATTTTTAAAGTATAAATAGATGCCTTTCAAGATAAAATTCACACGAGCCTATTTTCGCTTTCGGGGAGAAAACGAAGGATCCAACAACAACATAGCTTATTCACTCCATGAAGTTTATCTAGAAGGTTAATGTAGTATGAACGTTCGCCAAAATATATAGCTTCTCAATATGCGATTCGTGGATATTTGCAAACCAGCATTTTGACGATCCATATATTGTCTTCATTGATCATCTTTAAGGTTAATTTTACCTTTTATAAAATCAGCAAGCCACCTTCAAATTGTTCAGTGATATCTCGAGATCTAATAGGCGCGGTCAAGCTTCTTATAAAAACAATATAGATGCATTGCATTTTTAATTATGCAGCATCTCCAAATCTATTGAGTGATCTACGTAGTTACTATAAGTTACAATATTTTTTTTAAATCCAGAACTATGTCTTTATGTATGTATTTTTGTTTTTCAGTTTTAGTTTTAGCTTGTCTATTGTCGTTTTTTTCATGTTCAGAATACTTTTAAAAGGTATTCGCGAATCAAAGCACCGGTATGCCTTTTTGAGTTGAATGCTTAGCCTTTGACAAAGAATTCCTGGTCGTCTCAACCGCAACGAATATCAACGAGGGGAAAAATCTTTGGAATAGTTTTGTTTAAATTGTTACAAAAGTATCAGCCTTATTTCGTTTAAAATTATAGTGCACTAATAAACCGCTCGCATTGCTGCAAAAAAACCTAGCACTCAAATACAGTAACCACATCAAGGGTAATGATACTCGTTTCAATCAGGCGCTCTACATTTTTTTTATTTTCCCTTGTACAGCCGTATCCACCTAACCCGTCGTGATTCTTTTCAATGGTTGAATCATAGGAAAATCTGTGTTGTAGCTTTTTCCATAATGTTTACTATATTACAAAAGCTTTACACATATACTTTTATAATCACCGTCATAATATTTTACATAAATGATCCATAGTCGTTATTAAGACTTTTCTTTCAACTTTCAAATTTTCTTACCTACATGGGTGATAACATTATCCGTTATAGATTTAAACGGATGTCTGTTTTTGAACTAGTTCATCTGCCCGTTTGTTACATAATCCAAATGTATACTCGTGAATTATGTAGCTTATAATAGGCGAATATTTTTTTTGAATTTTTTCTAGTAGTTCTTTAGTTTGTTCATTACATACATACATACAAGTTTTTTTTTAATCTTTACGAGTATCTAGTACATCCTTATTTTGTTAAATTTTTACAAATACATATAATTTTACTTATGAACTGAATGAAGGTATACTTAACCTGTTCAAAACCGCATTGTTGTCTATCTTGTCTCCGTTTTGTTTTGTTGTAGATCTTATTGGTTCTGTCTTTACAATACATCTAAGACTTACTACTAGTTACTACTAGTTACTTTAGCAATTATCAGTTCAATCAAAAATAATTTATAAAAAATTGATAATTTTTTTTATCAATAAAAAACTTTATAATTTTCAGAAAACACATCATAATTTAATGTTCATATTTGAATTTATTACTTTTTGGTTTATTATACAAAAATAGTTCATTACATAGTTGTCTTCTGTAGTGCAACTGGTACTAAAACAAGGGTTTTTCACGTTAAAACAAACATATATAAACTATACAAAGAAAAGTTTGTTACAAGCAAATAATCTGTGTGATAACGGGGTTCGTTTTATTTGAATTTACTAATGTGAAGATTCGCTCAAATTAGAATATTTTATAGTTAGACTTAAATGTTTTCAAGAATCGAAAAAAAAATTCTTACGCCAATTCGATTTGGACTTTATCGATTGTGTACCAAGTTAATTAATCTCTATTAATTTTCAGTATCAAGATCTTCATAATGATAATAATAAACATAATGTCACGGCCCTTAGGCTGACGGTGATGTAAATTCACGCTAATTTACCGGAGACAGCGGCATCCTTCAACTTACCGAAGACGAGCGTTCCAGAATGACAGGTTGGCGAAATAAACTTCATGCTGTTTACGCCAGAAAGTGGAATATTTTTAGCGCTAACGTAGCAAGCAGCTGTAAGACTGCCGTCGATCAGTACACCTACAGGTACTGTGGTGTGAGGCCGTGGTGGTCACTAACGGTAGAAACATCAGCTGGCGTCATTGAGCGAAATTTCATTGATTTTTATTTACATTAGGGATAGTGAAATTAAAAAAATAAATAAATTATTAATATTTATTAACAAACAATGTCTACGAAATTTTAAGAATTAATTTCCAAGGGGAGAAGTATAACAGGGGTTGGGGTCTAGTAGTGTTATATACTAAAACTGATATAAGACCCAACGCGTCAAAGCAACAATACTATAAAATGGAAATAAATACTAAACTCTCTGATAGCTACACCGTTTTCCATCTTTTATGTTTTAAGACAAAAAAAATATGTTTCTTCATGGCTTGATAAGGTACGCAACGTACATTTAAATAAACTGAGAAAAAGTTGATTTTTGGTTAATTTTTTAATTGCATTACGGATTGCAATTGAGTACTCACTTTTTTTATTACGTTTAAAGACATAACAGTACAAGAAGGTAAAGAAGTAATCCTAAATGCTTTTTTAGCGCTAAACCCACTTTGTATGGTGGTTTTTTTTTTCAAAGGAAAAATATCAACGACACTTGGACAATGCGTTTATCCTAAATAGTGTGTAAAACCCTTCATCTTATGAAGTAATTTGTTAGGCACGGCATTATGTAACAACGCTGCGCAACAAACATCAAACGCTTGTTTCCAGTACAAATCAAGTGTCCTTATTTCCTTCAGTGGCTATAACTCGTAATGCCATAGCCATAAAAACGCAACTTTACAAGCGTGTCGTGTCTGGTTTATTTTTGTCAAGTCCACGTCGTCGGCCATCGTAATGGCCCTGTGTTTCGAAGTGTTTATACAGGAACACTCTGGTTTTATGTGCTGTTGTATCGTCGTGGGTAAAGTCTTAGTGGGTTCGTAATGGATGGGTACAAAAGTTAAGGCACTGTAGAATTAAGAAAGATTTTAATGATATGCAGTTGCAGATTATTTTGGCTTAGCGACCCCATAGCGTCTCATTACGAGCGATGAAGTTAAATGGATCTTCTGGCAACAGTCATGACTCCTACATATCTATCCTTGTAAAAGTTGGAATGTCGAATTACATTTTAGAGTATTTAACAAAAAGGTTGGCACACTTTTATTATGTCGAGAATATGTCATTACAAAGACATCACGTACGAACAGGTTTAATTAAAAAATATATGTGGTGCCACCCGTTACCTATATTTATGTTAATGCTGTCCGTGTATAATTCGAACGTATCGATATAAACAGATCAGATATTAAAAATCGTTCGGATTTTCCTTTTCCACGCAAAACTGCATGCAGACGTAATTTTGGCGTCTTCCTGTTGCGAGAGCATAAAACGACAGACATTATGTTACGGACCGCCGAGGTGTTCAGACGTACCTTATGCAACCGGCAGCATTAAGATAAACGTTTATCAAAGCAAAACTAGTATAAGCAAGTCGCCGTTATTATGTTATGTTACCAGTTCCAACTGAAGAAAACTATAAATGTTGTTTGTGTGGTGCCCGAGTAATTTTATGTTCGTGTAAATGATGTAGGCACGCTGAGGTCAACGGTTATCTGTGATAATACAAAAACATTACATTACAACGACATTAACAAAACGCTTACCATCCACATCCTCGTTGTCAAGCATCTGGTCCAGTTCGTTGTCGTCGTAACTGTGTACCATCGTGTTGAGAATGGTACGCACTTTCTCTTTCTCAATACGGCCTTGCTTGCTCGAGTCGAACATGCTGAACGCGCGCCTGAGCACTGTTGAACAAATAGGAATGACTGACTACGAAAAAGAATTATGTTTGCACTCATATGTTTATATTCGGTAATCCATACATGAGATATAGATATTGAATATAGCTCTCTAAGTTTTTCTTTAGGATCACAGTCGCCAGGAAGAAGTGTATTGTTGATTTTGAACTTGATTAAACTACAACTAACGGAAGCTGATATATTTTCATTGATCTGACTCGTTTATTTATGTTAAAAAAATGGAATACTCGAATAAATTTATATAAAAAAAATTTTGGCCCCACTTCGCTTCAAAAACTCAACGCATTACGTTTAGAAATACGAGCATTGTTTGAGGATTACGCTTTTGGTTTTGTGAATTAGAAATATATTAATTATTCTGCTGCCAACTAGTCAATATTTTATTTATTGCCTTAGTAACAGAACAGCTACATTAACTTTTATTTCCTATTGCGCGGGAACCACTCCATTTCCCAAGATGAAAATGTATTCTATATTATGACCCTGGTTTTAGTGTGATTCGTCGTCGGATAGACAAACAGACAGGCAACAATTCCAAAAATAAATTTACCTTTATAAATTAAAAAAGTAAATTAAGTTTTTAAAATATATTTCATAGTAATAGCATTATTAGCATAGATAATCGGATAGAGTACGGTATTAGATTTCCAGCGGAAACAGACATTAATAAATATGTATGTTGCTTGTTTCGTCTGTGTTTTTGCAATGAAATCCTATAGTGGAATATGATTTGGTAAGCGTTCAAAGATTTTAGTAGACAACTCATGATAGATAATTCTTGTTCGATTTCTGAAAACGAACAATTTTGCTGTATTGAAGCATAGTAGCCATATTTATAAACTTCACGTCATTGCTAATTATATTCGTAATGAAATTGAAATTACCAGAGAAAGCCTTGTTTGAAACAAGTTCAATGAAAAAGCCATGTTCATCGAAAAGGAACCCTTTTTGTCAGTTAATTTTGGAGAGTAAGAGGTAAAAATTTGTCATTAAACAGTCGGTATTGTAAACCCAAAGCCGGAACAGTTGCTAGAGGCTTTTCTGTATCCTATAGTGCCGGAGAGTAAAATTATTAATTAATTAATTAAATTAGGAACACGCACACAACTTAGAAGTACTTTCAGGATTCGAACTCAAGTTCCTTCAAGCTATCAAGCTGTTATTGCTAATGTGGTGTGTTGACAATACTGAAATGTTATAATTGTGAGGACCAGTTATTTAAAATAACTTAAGGTTTGGTACACAATTTGTATAGGCAAAAACAAATATATAATGGCGATCCATAAACCATGTCACGTCATAGACAAGCCCTCACTACTCTTATACCCGTATCACGACAATTCTCACACGAGTATGTGACCTTATCTAGATATCAAACGATTTCTTTATCATATGTTTATTTTTGTGTTAAATTGTAATGATGAATTTTCATTTATAATTGTGTAAAGAATGTGATCACTTTTATTATAATTTGATGTATTACGAGCGTATATTTATGAAATAATTTATACTATTATGCTTTAATTGATATGTAATTAGTATAATTGTATTATTGTTATACTCTTGTTGTCTAGTTATTTACTAATAAATGGGGTATAAGGAGTTCCATACATCCCTAATCAGGAGCCGACTTCCCCGCTACTAGTGCACTGCTGAAAACCGGACGATTCTATGGTGAGCATTCCCCCCTGTTGAAGGGCACTGAGTTTTGTATCACAGCATATCCGTGCAGTGCTCGTGGATGGTAGTTGGATTATTTACACGCCCGGCTAGCTACCATGGTCCTTCTACAGTGAACCGTGAAATGTTTTCACGTGATTCGTATATGACTTCTTGTTGGAGAGCTAATAAAAATTGATACTCCGCTAAAATGGTGGTGCCTTTGATAATACGGATGTCCATAGACAGCGGACATCACACATTTTAACTATAACGGATAATAACGTTGGTAGTGTGCTAAGAACACAAAATGAAGTAGACGTAAAGTTGACAGGCTCATCTGTCATTAATGTCTGTCAAGTGTCAGCTGTTTGAGTACTGCTGTATGTTTTGCATATAACTTAAGACTGGACTAGGTATGATATGATATTAATAATAATAATATATATAGTAATATTTAATTATAAACATTAATAATATAAAAATCCGTTACAATTTATCATGCCAATAGAAAGAATGTAACCTAATACACGGATTAATTACTTAAGCTGGTCGCTATGTTAAATTTAAAACTCATAGATGCTTTTTTTAATTTTTAAATATGAATTGACAGGCAAAGATACAGTTGAAGGAAAATTGTCTTAGTTATAATAATAATAAATACAGATAATCAATTTATTCATGATAGCAACACTTAGTCGATTGCTGGTAGAAGGCAAATGTGTTAAAAAATCTAATGTTAAATAACATAATTATGTTGTATGTTTTGGATTATCGTACATGTTACTTGTTTTGTATTGTACAATACAATAAATATTTCTTCATAAATTTAATTTTAGCTATCTGTATGATTATTTGTTCTCTGAAGATGTAAACTGTTAATATTATTGTTGTTTGAAATATTCCTTGAAATATTCCATTTTAGACCGTATTCTAAACGCGACTTTAAAATATAATATCGCAATGTAAACGTCAGCGCGCTCATCCCTGGCTGTCGTGGATGTAATATCTGCAAGGTGGAGTGTACAGTAAGCTTGCAGTTATTTTAATAGATAAAATTAGTCACAGGTGTAACGAAAATGTAGATTAACTTGGGAAAAGTAAACAAAAACTGTACCTACCATTGTAAACTGAAGTTACGGGTTTTCTGTTTCTGGTTCCCTTAAGTAGCTAATTTAAATATACACGTTTATACAATATCAATGAAGACTTGTGCGAAGGTTAGTTCGGTATATTCTAACCTAATATTGAAAGCTATTTGAATTTGAATTTTTTCTTTATTATATTGCTTATTGCCATGATTTAGTTCCTCATATTAATTGAAAACAAAATTAATTTGTTTGTTTTGACATAAAAATAATATGATGAGCACATTTAACAGCCTGCGAATTTTAACCCACGATTCCAATAAATTTAAATTTATCGTGAAATCTGTTTTCACCTAAGTAAGTTCCATGCTGTCACTATTGGCATAATCGCAATAATAAAAAAACATAAATTATCGCTGAATATTAATTATGAGGATGAGGATGCCAGTTATAAGCATTAACTAGTTATTAGCATTGGTTAAAAAAAAGTTATAAGATATTACACGCTCGTACCAATTGTTTCTTTAGAATGTCAGTGTGCGCCATTCTTTACTGAAATAGCAATAACATCGGCATAGCTTTCGAATATGGTAGGTATATTAAGTCAGCGAAAAGCATATGACGTCATCAAAACGCTTTTGCTTGTCAAGCTGTTACGTAACAGCGACACTTCATCATCGCAACTCATAACTGTCTAGCTGCTGAGATTTTCTCGCACAATGTGAGGGATAAAGGCCATATACCACAGAGGATTAGTGAGGATCATACAAGCTTGACATTATTGGAACTCGCCCATTGTTTCCATTATCGAAGGACGAGATAACAAATTTTTAATGCGCAAAATTATAGTTGCTTGCAGGATTCGAACTGGGATCTCTTTTACAAGCAAACAATCAATCAAATAATCGCAGAGTATTCTCATGGTAAAAAAAGTTTAAAATAATTTTGGATAGAGGCAGAGCCTAAATAAAAAACGTTATGACTAGTTAACGCTGACCGAGCCGGTACACTAGCCGCGTCGTTCTAGTTTTTGACAGTTTTTATTATTTAATTTGTTTCTCTGTTACTATAATACCAAATAAAATCTAGAACAAAGTCAAACTTTGTAAATAATACATTATATGTTGTTTCCAAGTTGTAAATAGTCTAATATCCGTAACTGAAATTATCCGTAACAATCGGATAATCCGAAATAATTTCATATCCATAACCGTAACCGAAACCGGTTAAAAATTATTCATATATCCGTATTCTAATCCGGATCCAAAATTTCATATCCATAACATCCCTAGTCTCGATGTGACCATTTACGGTTAAAATCTGAGATTCGTCTATTAGAATCGAGAAAACGAAAGACTGAGTGCTATGATTAAGTCTTTGTTTTCTCCACAAGGAAAATTGAATTTACTATGACGAATTTTATTTTGCTTTACTAAATGTAAATACTAATAAACTTATTGTTTACTGTTGGTTTACAAGTCATATTACAATATCAAACAAACTACCCCAAAAGAGTCCGCTGTATGCTAATATATAATATTTTTGGTCAAATTATAATTTACTCCTAGTATGTTAATAATGACAAATTGAAGTAAACTAACAATGTCACAATTTAAAAATTTAATTTATGTTGTATTATACTGACGTCAAAAGTTTTTATTTGTGTTGTTCTAAACTTATTCTCTGGTAAGTCATATATGTGGCCATGTCATTTATTTTATATTTTTATGCACATTCCGTACGAACTACGTTGGAGCAACGAATTATTATTATTATAGTTACTGCATTACACTATAACCGCTTAACCAGATTAATTCTTGATCCATATTTAAAGAAAGCAATTAACTACTCGTATATATTTATTGTTTTGTAAAAGTTTTTACTTACTGGTAATCTGCTCGTCGTCGATTTGAGTTGTCTGGAACAATAATAAACGAAAATAACAAGTGATATTATTACGTCATTATAATTTACTGGAATTAATTGTCAATCACTGTTTATTTATTCTACATATTACGTAACAAAAAAGGATTTTTAAAATTATTAATTAAATGTTATGTTTAAGGATACACCACCAATTTTACAAAGTGGTAAGTATTTAAATTAGAGAAATATTTATTGATTTGAGTTGCTTTATTTTACTTTTTTGTTAAATTTGAAACAATTTTAGTGCGAAAACTTAAATTTGTAACAATAATTTATGTATTTAATTTGGT
>DWPT01006676.1:0-11293 GCA_018251895.1 Agathymus mariae mariae
ATATTTATTTACTTGACTTTGTTACGTTTCATTGATTATTTTTAGAAGGGTCCGTTTGTAAGGTTCTAAAACCGAAGATAATTTTAACTGATATTGGTTACAAATATTTGGTAAAATAACTTATTTTTTCGCGTTCGCAATATTAATTGTAACACTCTGTCGTGACTTTTCATTTCTTGTTTCGAGGCGACATAATAGCAAAAGAAAAGTTTTCAATGCCCGAATTGGTGCGGCCTAGAATACTCCCCCCAAACCCATGCTGGCAGAACAGGGTGTCGTAAGAGGCGACAGAAGACAGCCTGCTTGGTGGTAGGGCTTTGCGGAAAGATTATATTATCAATATTATTATTAAGTCATGAATATTATTATTCGTATTATTATCTTTCCGTGAAGCTTGCCTGACTAGCTACCACCCTCATACTTGAGTCAGCCGGCAAGCGATTCGTCGTGTTCCGGCTGGGATACCTTTGCTATCAATCTGATATCTTGCTGATGCCCATGGGCGACGTTGACCACTTACCATCAGGTGGCTCATCCGCTCGTTTGCCGACTATTACCTTATATATATATTTCTTGTCTGCGTGTGTACGTCACTGAGCTCCTCCTAAACGACTGGACCGATTTTAATGATTTTTTTTTGTGTATTTAAGGTGATTTGAGTATGGTTTAGATTCACAATTTGGTCCACTGGATAATGTTTTTTTGGAAAATGTAAATTTTACACTAGAAATTTTCGAATTAAAGACGTGTGTACAGGACAACGTCTGTCGGGTCAGCTAGTATATTATAAAAATGCGATATTATCGCTGCTATGAGATTTTTTTTAAATAATCGTGGAGTAAAGAGTAATATAGATAGAGAGAACAGAGAGAGAGAACCATTTGACTTGAGATTTAATGGAGTTTAGGTTATCAGGGAATAATTTGGGTAAATTTATATTAATATCGTAAAAAGCATAGTTACTGAGGTTTACTTATCTTCAGAGCACATGCGGTGATCCATAACGTATTATTACACATTAAGCTAGCATATTTATTAGGAAGTGTCAATTACCCGTGACGTTAAATATTTTCTGCGTAATCGGACACAAAGTCAGAACACGTAAGGAAAATTCTAGGAAGGAATATTAATTTAATTTGAAACATTTAAATGCGAAAAATATTTTGGGAATCACATTATTTTGTTTACGCGATCTGATGCTGGCGCCAGCAAGACGACATCGATGTAAGTAAAACAATATTATCACGGAAAATTATCAAGAATGTGGCGAACTTCCATCTCATTAGAAATGTTTTCGATTGCTAACTAATGTCAATATTTGTATCGGCATTATTTGGAGGCGGACACAAAATAGGCACATTAGAATTAATGACTGTTTACAATAAAACTCGTTCGAACTAGTATTACGGCATATATTATGTATTGTGGGAATTCCTTTGCTAATTTATGTTTATTATTAATAATAATATAAAATTAAATTGTAACGCTCATTTATTTATGCCCACATCATGTATAATACATTGGCGTAAATTGTTACTTAAATCAATGTATATCGGTTCCTTAACTAACGAATCGATATTTATCAATTGTTGATTTTACTATAGAGAAACAACTAACTTTTGAGATAACAAACCGAAAATATCGTTAATTTTTTCCCCGTTTAACATAATATATCATCGGATAATTACAAACCTGGCTCCTTGTCTATAATTAATAGTTTTGATAGTTTCTTAGTGAACTGTAAAGAATGTATTAAAGATAACTAAAAAAATGGTTACAAAAAATACAAGCTTAAAAGCGCCGTTGATGTTTTAATAGTGTCGAACAACCTTATTTTAATTCACTATATCTCTCCGAATCATCATTCTAACGGTAACGACCAGAAACTTGCAAAGTGAACTTACTTCATTGAACAATGACGCTACATAAAGAAGATATCAAAGTACGGGTCAAAGATAACGGAGCACAATTATTTAATACAAGCGAGATCTCCTAACTGCGCATGCTCAAGATATTTTAATATAAAATTGCTATAGAGATAACTGTTAAGCACCTGCTTGAGTCAGCATTCATGTCTGAAACAAGAATAGGCCATAACAAAACCTAAACAAAAAAATTGTATCAAAAGTATGGTGCGTATACCTACTTAACTGTTAAAATGCATCTACGAGTTTATGTAGTATCGTTTGAGGATAAAAGTACTTCAGGACGAAAAAGGTTGAAAATTATTTAATGGGTACATTTTACAAACAAAGACATAATATGGACAAGAAAATGCTATTAGATTACCATCGTACTCAATGTTTTGAAAGAAACACAAAAGTAATATTACATTTTGTTAAATATAATCGCATCTACTGAAAGACGAAGAAAATCTTAAATCAAACTTTGTTGATTCATAATCTCGGTGTCATATACTGTAATTAAGATAAAACACAGTCTGTTGTAATCAACCTCACTTTTACAATACTGTCTAAACAAAAGACTATAATTGGATTCTTCTTATAGGTAAGACAGTAATGCAGGATACACTGGATCATATAATATACGGGGTACGAAAGTAATGTTCTTTGCTGAGATAAAACTATTCGAAATGATAGAAATTCGAATGCTGTATGTATCTTTTTGATCTGAAATTCGTTAATCTAAATAATTTGATTAAAAATAACATGGTCAAAGGAAAACAAACAAACTTTCGCATTTTATAAAGTCATTTAAAATAATTTAACCAGATATGACGAAGTACTTATGAAATACCTCATCACTTTACTCCCGGTTGAGCAAAAAAGAAACAAGCGTAGTTCAAGAAATCATTAAAATCACCGTGGGGGTATTTGTTGAAAGTGGTTTCAACGGTAATCGCAATACGTATTTCCTTATATCCTTGGGTCAGCTTAAGAGGTCCGATTTTTTGGATGACTCAAACCGAATATAATAAACATATAGGGGACTGTGACCATTTTTATAACAATGACAAGTGATTTGAAGAGCTAACAATCAGGGTTTAACAATGGCAGTGCCTGTGAAAGTACATACCACTGCAATATTATCGGCAACTTTTTAACATTTGTCGACAGTATATTTGTACATAGAAAACAGTGCGATTGATAAGTCTCAACGAAAAGCACACTGAACCATGCACGGTGCTCTTTACAATCCCTTCGCAATAGACCGGGTTGACTACGCGTGCTCATTCAAAGTTTAACGTTAGATACTCTGTCTGTACGTTAATTTTATTTTTTATTATAGCATGCGACGAAATTATTTTCTGTAATTTAATTAAATAATTAAGTGTATTTCATTATTTTTATATTTACTCAGCGATATTGTTGTAGTAGACAGGTCTATTGGTCTTACAAAAGGCATGTAATTGCTGATTGGAATTTATTGGTGTGTTGATAATTCTTTTTTATTATTGGTTAGTAGGAAATATAATATTATGAAGTATTACTAACTCACCCTCGCTTCGCTTCAGACCTTACGTTTAGAAATGTCACCTGATTGTATAATAAATGGATTTTTTAGTTCTGTGAGTATGAAACATATTAATTTATTATAAAAGCTGCAGCCAGGCTGTCAAAACTTTGTTTGATGCCCTCATAATAGAATACATATCAAATTTCTTTTCCGAGATGAAGAGTATCCTTTATTATAGGTTACTAATACGCCAAGTAGGTACAATGCTTTAGAAGAGACGTTAACCCGTAGGCCTTGATTGGTGTTCTTGAACAAAAATATCTAGTTCTTGCAATAATTTCCACTATTTACCATCTGCACAAAAGCAGACTATTGCAGTATGCTAGAAATTTTATTACTTGCAAACGGAAATACTCGTTATAAATGAGGCCGACCAAATATAATTAGAACCAAACTGTATTTAATTAGGCTTTACATTGATAACTTATTGTAACAAATAAAACAAGCCTTTTCCAGTCGGAGAGTATGAAATGAAATTAATGCCGAAAATAATGTACAGATGGATTTTCTTAAATTTTACTTTTCTACCCATGTTAACAGATGAAAGCAGTCATATAAAAGGGCTGTTGATTATCAAATTTATGGCAAGCTAGCTGTTTTTTCATCATTATCAAAAGACATTACAGAAAATATGTCGTGGTTGTCTATTTTAGGACATAATTTAATAAATATTTTCTTGGTGATTATCGATTATAGAAAATCTTTGAGAACACCAACTCCCATGTTTTTGTGCCAGATGTTCAAGTTGGAAGTCACCTCAGTGGCTTATTTGGTACAGTTTGCCAGATAGATAAACTGGTAAACCATTTCTGTAAACACTATAGTACTAACAGGGGCTACTGGTAGGTAATCCATCTTTATGCCAATAAGGCCGTTCAGAACTAGTGCAAGAAATGTAATAGAAAAATCTACTTCACGGGTATGGTACCACCCATGTTCCGTTGAGTGATTTTTATCTAATACACAAAGTCTCTCACACAAACACTCTGCATGCATGTGCTAAGTACCACAATTAGGTAATAACTTGAAACTTTACAAGGTTACTTAAAAATTGGGTTTTATTATACCATTTCTTAACATACAACAAACGTTTATGCCGGTAATAATTCCATAAAAAACATAACGAAACACGCAAGTGCGTGCGAATGGGTAACTTACTGTAAAATACCAACAACGAAAATTAAAAAAATGGAGAATAATATTTTAATTTAAAAATAAAACATGTGTATGTGAAATCTACAAGCGTTTTAATTAATGGAGAAAAATTAATAACGTCAAAAAAAATCATGTTAGGGAGGTGATTTTAAGACATATAACGTAATTTCCTTATGACTATTACTCCAATAAAGAAACGTATCAGCAATGGTATGCAAATATGATTAAAAAATACGTAGGCCATGAGCTTGTGTGCGTCTCTCGTGACGTCGGGACGTATACGCGCGTGTGTTGTGCTCCGCAGAAGAGATGAGTTGATGTTGCAAATGTATAAAAGCGAAGCGTCGATTTCGAAATCAACACAATGATTTGAAATTCTCTAAGGTGCACACACACCTAATTCGACAGTGAATTTGCTTCCGCTCAGTGATCGCGTAGTGAACAAGTGATTCTCACGAACTATAACATTCCTGAAATACTCAACCGTAAAGTTTCAGTGTTCAGGATGCTTGCTATCAAGGTTATTATTTCTTTTTAAAATTCTTTTAATTTTTTTAAATATATTAAATTTTTTTATTTATTTATTTGTGACTTTTTCATGTTATATTTGAGAAACTTTTATACACATTTTTGATTACAGGTTTTACGTATACAAAATAATGTATTTTATATATCCCGATATTCTAAATATCTATTTCATATAATGTATAATTTAATATTGTTATTGCAGTACACGGTCGCAGTCTGCGTAATGGTAGTGGCGGCAGCGCCAGCGCCAGACCAAGATGGCAAATGGAATCCCTATAAATATGGAGATACTGGCAAGTAAGTTAATGTCACTGCGATATGTTAATTTCTTTGTTTTCCTTCGATACTAGTATTGCCATAGAAATAGAAACGTGCAATTGAGTTTCTATTATACGCGGAAATTCATCTATATTGAAATTAAATTCATACATAATTATTCACGCCCTTTCAATGCAAGGCATCCATTCATTATATACAAAGTATAAGATTTTTTTATTAAAATATGTATTACGTTAATTATTAATTATTCAATGTACATCTGAAAAGGTCCTTGGATTTCGGACGTAAACGATTAACTCAATTATTAATTACTCAATGTTGCCTTAGTGTAAGTGTAAGTTTTAAAATTCTAATTTATGTACTAATAATATTTTTATCTTAACCCGCAATACGTTATATATATGTTTCACTCTAAAGAGTATGGAAAGTAAATATTGCTTTACTTATTTTAAATTAAACTGATAAATAATGTCATACTTATATAAAATATCTATTGAATTTAGCAAATACAATAAATTTTAATCCGTCTGCTTGTTTCAGATACATACCTACAGATGAAGGCAAATACATCCATATACCAAACCCTTACATTCACATCGACAACCCTTACGACGGTGGCTATGGACCTTACTCACACGATTACGAACCTTACGTAGGAGAGGCATCTGTAGACCAGTACAAATTGGTACTCACGGCACCCAAGGATATTCCCTTCTACAAGGATGGGTATTATAAGAACAACGGAATCAAGATCATCAGGCAGAATCACATCTATGATGAAGATAAATATGACTTCGAGTAAGTTTCTTTTTGTCTTTAACATCCAGCTACACAAAAACTCCGAGCGTATTTACGTTTTCTGTCTTGGTCGATAACGTGTCAGTGATGCGTTATATTAAATTACTATTCTTGGGTCTGCTTATGCAATGACGTTGGTATAAAATCCAAAAAAAACCTGTTCAAATTTTTTATCAACTCCATGAACAAGGTCAATTTATTCATACATATATTACGTACACAGTGAGAATGTGACATAGAAAAGGTATCTCAATATTAATTATCAAAACATGCGTATTATTTTTAAATAATATTTATTAGTTTGTCGACTCAACAATGGCAACCTTGTCGCGGGATTACCGACCTCATCATTGGTATTTGCATACAAGCTAGCAGACATACACCATTATGTTAATTGATTCGATTTTAAATTTGCTCGGAATTATATTAGACTTTATTGCAATGATATTTCGCCTTGATATTTAAAATGTAACAATAAATATAATATGTAGAAAGTCCGAGTAAAAGTCAATAAACTTTCCAAAGCGTTTATATGATTATTCAATGTGTACGACCTTGACCAATAATGTAGTCCGTTCATCAGGCAGCATTTATGCGTAGCGGTCAGGGTTCAACACCGTTTGTAATCATTAACAACACTTATTTATCATACTAATAATATATGGCGTAAGAGTGTGCTATCCGTAAATACGACACTAAGTTGATGAGTACGCGTTTTATAATGTCGTCATTGTGGCTCTAACAAATTTGTAAGACGCTATTTTCAATAATTAAATTGTTTTTTGGTTACAAATATTAAATTAATTACATAATATTTCATTATTCCTGCTTGCAGCTTCGAAACCGAAAACAAAATCCGTGCTAAGGAGAACGCAGTCTTGAAGAACGCCAATACAGACGACGAAGGAATCGCTTCATCAGGATTCTATGAATATATCGGTCCCGACGGCTTCATGTACAGGGTCGATTACACCGCTGACGAAAACGGATTCCGTCCTAAAGTGAAGAGGTTGGAAACCCCCTATTCAGGAAAATGGGTTCTAGAGAAAGTCAACTAGATATATTATGAAAATCATCAAAAAGGACCTGTTATGACTTTCCTCTGCGAATCAGTATTTTAAGTAGACGATGCCATGTACTTTAAGCTCTCTTGCATTAGACTATTACCGGAAGTTTCCTTTGCAAGTCACGACAAAAATATGTCACGAATGCGACATTTAAAAATTCAGTTTCGAATTTTGTTAAATGACGCCTAACATAACCTTAAAAATCCTTCACAACAAGATACGTGTATTGAACATTTGGCCTCTTGTAGATACAAAGTACAAATCTGACATAGACGTTTCTCCTCTAGGAAATCTTTGTGTCTGCTTAGCTTATTATAATTTATACTTTAGAAGTAAGTTCTTAGAAATTCCAATTTAGGTAACTATTTATAAAATGTGATAATAAATTTATAATAACAAACTTTTATTTTTTATCAACCAGTCTGTCCTTCCACATCTACAAATGCAGAGACAATCACACAAGGATAATATACGTATACTTACACACACTTAGTAAAACTTTGTCACAAGTCATATTTTGAAAACAAAAAAATATTTGTTATTCATGTGTTCGCCTCATATGTGATAATATATTATAAATTATAGGGTTAAATGTCTTCAGTGATAAAATAGTATCATAAAAGTTATATAGGTCATACAGAACATTTTTTCCTCGTTCATAAAATAATAATTTCATAGTGGGTTAGCGATTTGTCAACAATTTAACAAATGAATGCAATCGGCAAATACATCTGTATTTTATTCAAATGGATTGGTGCTGACATTTGAAAATTGGATTCCATTGCAGATCTAAAATCCGTTTCTTCGGTTAGACAAGAGACTGATGTTTAAAATATTTTTCCAGCTTAATTAAAACAAAGCCGTAAATTTGCTACATAAACAGACAAAATAGATTCACAAAATGTTTACTATTTACAAAATGCCCGATTGAAAACATATGCCGTCCTAAAATTTAAGTTTTTTTTTATTTATATAACAAGGGTGTTCATTTATATAACAGTGCAATCTAAATAAAATAAATAATTTATCGAAATAATTAAGTGTTCAATATAAATGGCCAAACAAATCCGAACGGAGACACTCAATTACTTATCAGGTTTATGAATAAATATATAATGCAATTAAAACACTGACAGCATTGGATAACGAATAAACATAATAATCCGGGACATTACTTTGGTTGAAAAATTTCATGGTCTCGAATACAATGAATCTGATAGAGTAATAAATAAAAATAAAACATGAGGATACCTTTAATTTCAACAAATTATCTGGAGAGCGTCTTCAAAATAAAAGACTGCAAGAGTGCGAGTAAGCGGAAGATCGTAAAGTCATGCGTGTTAGGGTACTGGCAAGAATTTTGGTGAAATAATTTTGGCTCAAGCTTGTAGAGGCTTTTATGGAAGCAGGGTACGTTGACCGAGAGCTTTGCCAAGTAGCCGGCGCCGTTCAGCCCGACGCAGTTTCGGGATGGTGCACTGCGCACCGCTTTTACTGTTGCCTTACTTATTTACGATAAGTTATGAGCGTAACGATATATTTCCTTGCCAAATAGGTCCTTCCATTATTAGGCACTAGAACTTTTATACCATTAACGCTATGTAAATTACGGAACAATCCACCGACAGTTTTAGAGGCCATTCTGGTACATCAAATTCGATTAATTGAGAAGGATATAAAGTTTTAATGACAATGTAAATATTATTAAAAAGTGGCCCAAAGGCTTATACCTAGTGGTATCCATATGCAAATTATATGGGTTCGATTGCGTATCGTCTGTATAACCTGCTACTTTGTTACGCGAGTTAATTAATTTGAAATTTGAGTCAAGTTAATCATTTTAATTTGTTTATGAGACATAAAAAAATCCTTTTAAAAAATAAAGCATATTAAACATCTGATGTCGATAAAAATTAAATAAGATTTCAAATAAACTAAAACTGCAATGAATGTACCTAAACAAAGAACGCTAACACATTTTCAATTGTACTAAAAGCAAAATTTGTTTCATTCGGACAAAAGCATCTAGAGAAATTAAGACAGAAATAAAAATGGATCCCCACGGGAGATCGTCAGTTAATGCCTACACACAGCTTGGGAAAACGATTTAGCGGTCGTAGAAGACCGGAAGAAAGGCGGACGTCGGCGCCTGCTGCCTTAATTGGCCACCGACCAACTTCCCAAAAAGAATTTCACGAATCGTGATGCGGTTAAACGGGAAACGATAGAGCCGGAAACTACATAATTTTCGGCACCGGTTTTGCTAAATTGGCAGAACTTTAAGCTATATTTATCAAAACTAGGGACTTTTTCTTAACTTAAAGTTACAAACAAATTCTACTATGTTATGTTTGTTCATATTATGATATTTAAATAATGAGTTTCATAGTCAATAAGTGATTTCACTTATAAAGCTTTAAAATATGTTTGGAATCATATTTTTCTTACACATTTAAAGATTGAAGTCGGACTTTTATTAGCATTAAGATAATAAAAAAAGTTTTTTGAATAAATAAAAAAATAATTAGGTTTTTAAAAACATGGAAGTTTATTGTTAAAGACATTTTAAATTTTAGTAATTTATACTATTGCGTCAAAAAATCTCGGCATATCACGGCTTCATAAATTGAAATTAATTTAAATATTAACCGGATTATTGGTCGTGTTTATATAATAATATCGCATAATACTTTTTAAATAACCAGACCTAAACTTGTTAAGCAAGTTTCATAAAATGACGATGGTATCAAGACCAGGAAGCCAGTAGTCGATATAAGTTCAACGACACACTTTGAGATTACATAAAATTATGGTTTTCGATGAACCCCTGTAATAATGACCCTGTCTGATTGACTTTACGTGAGAGAAAAAATCTGTTGCACATGTTGCTTACTAATTAAGCTTCTATATATAAGCTTTGAAACTATTATTTAAAATCTAAGTAGAATATACTATAGACATAGCTTATATATATACAGTAGTAGGAGTATAGTTATATTGACTGTATTATAATGAATTTTGAAACGAAAGAACGTATTTTCAGTTGATTGTACCTTATCTGAAGCAACAATAGATATTTCGCGTCAATATTTTGAAGATTTTTAAAGGTTTTCATAAGTGAATTAAACTAGTATTGGAGATGTTGCCTACTTAAATTGAGGATTTGAGTCTTGTATAAACGGGGAGGGGAGGGGTCGAGTAAGTACGTGCCTGGGCAGTAAGCCCTAGGTTTTAACTCTTCAGTTCTGAATATGCAAAGGCTCATAGAATCATCATCGTTGATCAGCTTGTTAAATTTTAATAAGTCTTGTTAGCCAGTCATACAATTTTTATAATGTTCTATTCTTTAATAGTAACTTGAATTGAAGTTTAATGCTAATATAAAGTTGTATACTTCCTATATACAAATGTAGACTTATTTATTACTGTCATGTTGTAAAAATAATTACCCTAAATTATGAAAATACACCATGTTAATGAAGATTCAATACTTTAGGTTGTAACCATTCAACGAGTCGACATTGGGTAAGTCATGAATTAATTATACATAAGAAACTCAGCATCATTCAAGGTGGAGATGTAATGATTCTTGAAAGTGCCTCTCAAATGAATATGTAATAAGAAATGCACCGTTACTGGATATTGATATTATTTATTTATTTAAATTTTATTGACCATAATATAATAAGGTACAAATGGCGAGCTTAATGCTAAATTCATTCTCTACCAGCTAACCATTAGGCCAAACGGAAACACACGATGAGCGGCATTATAAAAGATAAAAAGAAAAAAAAAACCACAAGAATATATATCCATACATACATACAAACATAAAAAAATTAATTACATATATACATAACAATGACCGTTATATTAACATATAAATATATAACAGATGACGAACAAGTGACTTATGGTGAACATCCAGTAAATGAGCACGTAACCTTTTTTTAAAGGTTAACTTACTAGCGGGTCTCCTAATGGACTCA
>DWPT01006677.1:0-11293 GCA_018251895.1 Agathymus mariae mariae
GCCACAAAAAAAACTCCAGGTTGGGAAAACAAATTAAACGAATAAATCCAAAGGCAGCCAACCTAAAGGAACCTTAAAACTGCATTAGTTAAAGAATAAAATCTAATACCACAAAGTTTCATTAACAATTTAATAAAACATATGCCCAGATAGATTCAGGCCGTTTTAACAGTGGCTCACTCTTTATGAAAAAGAAAGTTTAGAACAATATACAATTTTTACTATGTTAAGTCAAACAAGGTCCCTTACTTTTTGAGCTTACTTCCTCTTGTTTTTTTATTTATTCAGTTTGATTTCTTTATGTTCATAAATTTTAATTAAATTAGTTGATTCAACAAACTTTAAAAGCTACAATATATTGTAAAAATAATTCTATTTTTATATTAATTTGCCCCATTTGTGGAGTTCCTCTAAATATCTCAGTGAAGTTTAGATGTATTACGTTAGATGTACAATTAAGTGTATATAATCCTGTACTAGTATTGTGAAGAGAAGATTGAGAACAACAATCTCCGGAACTGTGGCACCTGTTTAAAAAGTTGTTTTACTATTTGATAGGTGCATTATTAGGGCTATCATAAATGTTTATAATATAATTAATTGTTCAACCAGAACGAAGTCGAGACAGATCGCTGGTATATAATAAACATATAATTCTACATATTCTGATGATTGTATATTTCAGGCGAACCGAAGAAAAGCTATTAGCACTTCAACGGAAGTACGACCGCCTGAAGAGCAAGCGGAAAGCTCCGGACTCTCTGGACAGGTCGCTGACCGAAGACTCTTGGGAATCCGCCGTCAAGCAGATGAGACACTCCGAGGAAGGCTCTTTCAATGATGCAGTTGTCAATGAGAATAATTTTAGTTTTGTTAGTATTATAGTATAAAATTCTAATACAATATGTATATTGTGGTCTGGATATTACTAAACAAAACATTAAAAGGTAATGAGAATTTAATTGAAACGAAGATATCATAGCATGTTTTTGTAATTTCTTCATATAGGCAGTATAGATGGTTATACATTTCTTGTTGTTAGGATTAAAATACCTCTTTTTATTTTATTATACATGATATTCTATAAGGTATATTGCCACAGTTATACATTATTGGTGTTATTACTATCTCCAAGGATAATTCCCTTTATGTAAACCTGATTATAAAAGTTAAAAAATTTCCAGTCGAGCCAACAGTGTTCATTGATGGTATCTAAAATATATCTATCTATCTATCTTGCTGTTTGTACGCAATATTAATGACATGTACTTTCTGAACTATGCTGCAATATGAGAACTTTATTCAGGACGTGAAATGTAAAGTGAGATATGCATAGGCGTAAAAGACGACATACCGTCAAGTGACCCGTCGGAATTTTTTGAGTGCTGTTACCATAATTAACATTCATGTTTGTTCCAGAACACAATGGTGAATCGAATAGAGAACGCAGACTCTCCGTACTTGAACTTGAAGCAGAGCAACCTCGCACTGGCCGCGCTGCAGCGATATCAATCGCATCCCCTGCCTGACAACAACATGAAGGTAATGTGTACCCCCGTGACGATCAGGTCAACCTACAATCTATTGCTCTAAAACACGTTTTGAAGAGTTAGGGCCCATAGGCTGTAACACTAGTCAAATGTGAGTTGGCAAACTTTACACAACTTTAAGGACATTATAATGAGAAGTTATATATTAGGAAACTTAGTTCTGCCTACGCCTAAGTTAAGAACCCGAAACCGTTACGGACCAGATGTAAACAAATAAGACTGGATAATTTTTGGATGCAGTGTACATTGTATATTCAGCCATCTATTTAACAGATAATAATCTGAGTTAAACAACAAGCAGTGGGGCAGGTGTGTTGATAACGAGTCAAGTTAGCTCTTTATGTTAATTGGTAGAGGAGTAGTTACCACTGAATGCAGAAGACCTCTTACATACATAGGAAGTGGGCCACTCATTTATAACTGGCCGTCTGTATGTAGTGACGTTATCAGTAATGATGAAGCCTAAGTTTCTTAATTACTATGTCTTATTTTCAGCCGTCGGAATTCGCTATTCTAAACTCAGCACGGAATGCAGTGAAACAGTCTACAGAAAACAGGACCCTTAACAGTCAAACCAGCATCTTTCATAAGAAGCAACCAGCCAAGATAGAGTTTGATGAGGAAAATGATCTTAATATATCACAGTTCAACGTGTCGTACGACGGACTGGGAGGGCATTCGAAACTTGAGATCTTTCCTAAACCATGCACCAGACCACCTCTTAAGAGCTGTGTGCCAAAACTGACAGCCAAACATAAGTTGAAGAGGCCAACCCCTGCAGGAACTCAGGATATTGGAAAAATGTTGGAAAGAATTCAGAATAATTAGAGTGGACAACTGGAATATTATTTAACATTATGGAATCCATTTATAAATTAAGACAATACTCATCAAGTTAAGTTTATTTATAGTATCGAACAGGCATACCAATGGAAGTGAATACATTGCCAATACAAATCAACGATAATCACACTAAAGCTTTAAATTTAAACAACTTTACGTTTAATTAATATTATATTTACTGTCATCAACAATAACTTAAAAGTTTTTAATTAACAATTTAATAATATTATGATTGTTATAAATTTGTTTTATGTCTCGACATAAAAGTCAGATATAATTGTTTTTGGTAATATAAAAGTGTATAAATGGTCAGATATAAATGTTGAAGATATGTCTCCGATATCAAATATTGATTCTACACTTGGCGTGAATTCAGCTGGATGAAATTATTTATATGCGTGTTTACATTTTCGCTTCATTCGCGTGAATCTTTTGACTGTGATAACCAGTGGCGCGATCCAGATTGCAGATGTTATGAGATTCGTATAGTGTAGAGAATAATCGTATAACCATCAGTATTTGGATCACCATAATTCCCATGCAAACGCGGACACCGTATTATGATGACCTCATCGAATTAATATGTATTTTTTGTAATAATAATAGAATAATTTGTAAGGCTAAAGACTGTTATTGTACCGATAATTTGTAAATAATAATATATATATAATGGTTCACTTCGTAATTATTTAATCATATTCCCGACAGAAAATTCACTTTTTTTTCGTTGCAGAAACATTAGCCAGTATTGACTTGATAAATGTATCGTCTATCAAGTTGAAATAAATAATATATTCAATGGCGATTTGTAGGACTATAATCTCATTTTATTATGATTAGCGATATTTTTATTGGAAGTTTTTTATTTTCTATCGTACCGTAGGAATTCCTTTTTTCCATAATCCTCCCTATACCACGATTAACACGTATTTGTAGCCCCAATGAAGTAAAGAACATATATATACTTAGATGTTAACTACGGGATTAGATTAATCATATGTACGATACTAAAGACAATGATTTCGTTCACTTTTGATTGATAGATGTGGGATTGAAAATTAAACTTTAATTTTAACAATGAAATTGCTTAATAACTTAAGCTTTTGTTATCGTATTTACAAAGAGTACTTTATAATACATGTTAGCGTATAGAGGAACTTCAGATTGACATAGAGTTCGTTATAGTCTTACTACTTAATACTCTATGATTTATTATAGTACTCTGTATATATTCAATCCCCATAATTTGGCTTCATACTTGGTCTTGACATTTGAATTTGACATTTGAATCAACAGCTGTGTGAGTGTTATAGTCGCACGGCAAGATTATTTTTAAAATCTTACGATTCTATAAATAAACCTTTGTGAAATTCAGATTCAACACAGTTCTGATAGAGTGGAGGCACCTAAAGGTGCAGTGTTTTTATGAAACTTCATACTACGCAACAATAATACAATGCGAAAATGTTTATGTGCTTAGATATGGTTTGTTTATCGTCAAGTTGCCGCGATGATCACTGATTTAAAACGATAATAAGAAAAAAATATGTTATATTAGATCGCGTAACAGTCTAGAATCTGTCGAAATAGACCCCCAATACATAATTTGATAATATTGCTAACCATTTTTTGTATATTCTTTGTATATGACAATTTTCATTTTTTGTATATGACAAAATGCGTTGCTAATTTTGTTGTGTTTTTTAAACTTCTATTAGAGTGTGAAGTGCTAAGTCAAATATCTGAAAATGCCGGGTAAAATAAAAGTCAAAGTTTTGGCTGGTCGTAATTTGCCCGTGATGGATCGGGCCAGCGACACGACCGATGCATTTGTCGAAATTAAGTTCGGGGGTATAACGCACAAGACGGACGTCTGCCGCAAGTCATTGAACCCACATTGGAGCAGCACTGAGTGGTACAGGTTTGAGGTAATGACTACATATACCCAAGCTATTGTTATCTAATAGGGACATTTATTATGTTTTAGTACTTTAAAAGACCACATACCTACAATTATGGTGAATAAGCATGCCGCAAACTGAATTATGATTTTGTCAGTCTGATTTTGGCTAAGCGTATTTAATTTGTTTACCTAAATATTAATGGATATTCTATTAAAAAACATGGGTGTGTATGCATTCAGCATATTAGTTCAAATTGCTGTCAAAGAAATGTCTAAAAGTAACAAGAAGCCTAACTGGTGGACAATTGTTGCTTGTAGAAAGAGATAGGTATTAGTATCTATGTAGTAGTAGATAAACTTAAAGCATTGTCACAAAAAATATCTACTTTCATAATTATGAACCATTTTGAATCCTAAGCAAAATTCTCTTTATTATATATATATATACATATAATTGAAACAAAAAAAAAATTAAAGCAAGAATCCATCTTGGTGGATTATTTCAATTCCAAATTTAAAGCTCATAATTATCAGGTTTTTTTTAATCAAAAGTAAACAAACTGAAATTATTGATTCAAAGATAACAGTTATTGACCACAACTTTAATACTTAATCATAAGTGCTAAATAATTATTGTGTTATGGCTGAGTTGGAAATCAAAAATTTAACAATCAACATAATTGTCCTTTTTTTATGTTTTCGAGGGGGAAACCTTCAAGAGGTACCCAGTGCTTTGCGAGTGATGCTGGGTTTTGTGGGATTTTTACTGCAATACTACCTCTCGGTGACCTTCCTCTGCCCTAAGTAGCCCTTTAGCAAAGTTCACATAGCACAGTGATAGACATATTGTCGTCTCTCCCAAGGTCCCTAGGCATACGGTTTCAGCTCACACTCTCACTGTCCGCAATCACAGAAGTTCCTTTTTACTCACCTCTTCTGACAGGCAGGGGATATCATATCTCATATTTTGGTCCGGAGCTACAAAGATACATCATATTGACCCTAACACAGGATATATTTGCCATTAATCTTTGACCTATGTGGGAATTAAACATTTTAATTTAATAGGGCTACAATGGTAACTGCTATAAGAAGACACATTGTTTGTTTTTATCTTTTATTTTAATTGGTGCATCCAAATTGTATGAAGTACAACTGTAGAGAACTATTTAATATTTATTGCTATAATAATAGTACTAACTCTTTCTATCTACCAGTTACATTTCGTCTTTAATCTTAATAACAATAATATTAATAAAGGTTCATTAACATTCACAAGTTATTGTTAAAATATTACCCTTCAAGTTGCTTATTTTCTCTAAAATAACAACATCCCACTGACAGAGATATGATCAAAATACATTGCACTGAACATTACATTTATTATAAATGAAGGTAATTTGTTATTATTATGCTGAGCTGTGTGTTTTTTAATAAGACAAACGGTTGTCTATTACCGCAAACACTCTTTTGCTGAACAGTCACTAGATGGACATAATAAACAGACTTGTCTGATGTCTGATGAATTTGGTTATTGTAGAGACCTGGAGGACAAATTGGTCTGATATGGCTCTAATTTACAAACACCTTTCAAAAATCAAACTGTACTGTACCAAAGCTTACACAAGTTCTTACTGGTAGCACTGGAATGAACTGGAAGAAGAAGTAGCAGGACACTAGAAAGAGAAAAAAAATTTTACTTTAACAGAACATTTATAAGGCATGAGAGTAACCATCAAATCGGGGATGGGGAAGGCAAATTTGACGTTCTTTAGTGTTGTCTACTTATGTAGTTTTCCAACCCATTTCAGGTCTTCTTTCATTCATGTGCTTTAATTATAATCTAGAATTTTAGCTTTAAAATAGTTGCAAATAAAAATAGAAAATGATTTGTCTTTTATTTCAAATAGGTTTTTGTAATGTGTTTGAATTTTATGAACAACAGCAAAAACATTTAAATGACTATTTATCGATTTTTGCAAACATAAAGAAAGTCTTAGTTAGCTGAGGCTCAGAACATATTTCATCTTGCTGCTTTTAGCAAGTAAACCAACTTTCGGCAGTTCTTATGACGCCCGAACACTTTCAACATAGCTTAATATGAACGCGTCTGAATTTGATTAACTTGGGTGACCAATAATGTACCTTGAGCCAGGGTATGATCTTTGAAATTTGTTATATCTACCTCGTGTTGTTGAGGTTTACCCAACACCCATCATAAGGTGGTTTGCTTTAGTGGCTTATCTGTCGATCCTGTCCTTAGAAAACCTTGTCATCCCGTTGATGATGGTTGTGCTTGTCTTAGCAGAGTCCTAGTTGTGGTAGAAATTTATATGACAGATACAGGACACGAGGGTTTGCGTTGTCCGTGTCATCCATGACATAAGAATCTCTAGTTTGGTGACCAACTATATGTGGAAATTTCTGTATCTTTGTCAATAAATTAAGTTATCTATTTACGTTATTATAAAATATTTTTATATACAACGCATGATTCAATTACATAACAGTGAGATATAGCAAATTCTACATAGTTACCAAAATTTACCCACTGAATAATGTTCGAAAGTTCTCCATGGTTGGAAGTTGACGACCGATACGAGTTACAACAACTGATCATTATGTTGTAAACATATCGCAGACGCCCGCCAGACGGTACTAAAATAACGTTCCCGGCAGTTCGAATATTTTGCGATATCGTTGTTGCCTGTTTCAATGTCAAGCGTGACGTTTTATTATGAAGTAGCAAACTACTTCATTAAGGTAAAACCAAGTGTAAGTGACCAATTGCGTTAAGTTACTCGCACGGCCAATAGTTGGTCGGGTGGATATGAGGGGCGAAATTTCTTGAGCGCTCCCGCCCTTCAGAGGTGGTGTAATAGTCGTTAAACCATGTTGGGGGCCCTCGAGTGGTATAAAAATACGTCAACGTATACGGGTGTGCCATCACCCTTCCACTAAACAGGTCAAGAGCAACGTCGTGCAGTAAGTTCTAGTCCTCAGTGACGTGAAGATATCGGGCCTGCAGTGGACAAACGTTATTAAAAGCTCCTTTGATGCCATTTTACTAATAAACCAACCTACTTTCGATACCTCTTTATACTTTTAGATTTTTTTATATCTACGAAAACAGTCGTCGAAAATTCAATTATACCTTATATAGTACATACTATTGATAAAAATGGTTACGTCATCATAATTCACAATTGCCCTATCCATAATTATCCTCACATAGTATGGCTAGATGAGGTCATACAGTATTCTGTGTTAGCCAAAATCCATCATGTCATCATTATGGTGAAGAATACTAAAATACAATGTTTTCTGGCGGTTTGCCTTTACCTAAGCAAGTGCTGATTTTTATTATGCACATCATTTGAAAATTTTGAGATGCGTTTAGGAATCGAACCAGATCCCCCAAGCAAAAGGTTGACGTTTAAACATGGCTATCAGTATATACATAAGAAACCATACATGTTACTTGCAGGTAGATGAATCAGAATTGCAAGATGAGCCGCTGCAGTTGCGTCTCATGGACCACGACACCTACTCGGCCAACGACGCAATAGGCAAGGTGGTCATCAGTCTAGCGCCACTGCTGGCCCGCGAGGCCAATAACGCTAAGGGCACCACTGGACCACCTGGAGGTGAAAATAATAATTGTGTGATTTTTTTAAGGTTCTCTGCATCCAATGAAAAGAAAAAACCCTCGCGTATCTATCTATCCTTCAGATACACCTCTAAATATAATATGTCTTATAACAAATAGTTTCTTGATGCTCTTCGATCATAGATTTTTCACCTAAGCAATTCTTTCTGGAAGAGCGTTAAGGCTAAGCAAAAACATAATTATGTATTGAAAAGGCAGTGGAATTTGACCTAAAACGATTAATCAATTAGTAGTTTCCAACAATCGTATCGACTTGAAACTTTGTAACGACATGTAGTTACAATAATTTGCAATAATAAGATTCCACGGAGATGATCTCGCGATAGAGACGGCGGTCGAATGTATCTTGCGATTCGAAATGACGCAGTTCGTAAACTACTTTTTTCTTTCAAAGACGATGTACCAGTCAGTTTTTACGCTATGATAATATTAATTTGTTTTTAAAGTAAAAACATTCAACCGACAATCAAAATAAGTGTTTCTTTTAAAAAAGAGAAATGGCATTTCTGCGCATCAACTCATGCATGATACATACCGAAAACATATTGTTACATAATCTTTATCAATACTAATATGTATACGCAGTTGTATGTTGTAATGACCTAAGCGGGACTCTCATTTCACGGTTACTCATTTAAAGCTTTACTAATATAACAGAGAATTTGAATTTCGTGAGTTTGTGCATTTGTGGAATTATACAGATGGACATAGGTTTTATATATCATGTAAATGTAATAAATTTTTCAACCCAAATGCCGCTAGTTATAATGTAAGAGTAAGAGATAATTATGTATTATTAAAATCTCAATTGGAAACGGATATAGATGCTAAAGTTATTTTATGTTAAATTTCCCATAGAATTTCCATCACAAATTTGAGATGTGCTACCTGACATAAATTAGGCAGCACCGGTGCTTTTGGTTGTTGGATAGCCAATCGCTATTGGCAAAAATTTCTTGACCGCTTTCGTAGATACTTTGGAGTACATAAAATACTATTTGTCATAATTATTATTGTGGTTGAAGGCATTTATTGGATCATCTCAGAAAACATGAATATCTTTGACGAATCTGTCAATAATCCGCACGTAGAGTTGTTGAAGTGTTACACTGCATACCAGAATAAAAGTAGAGATCCATCAACTCCTGTTAGGGCATGCACTATAGTTTGATTTTGATTATTAATTGTAAGCCAAGTGCGCGTCGCGTCACGACATCCGTTTCTTCAAAAAAATTCATTAGCCTAGCGTCTCTAATGTATCTAGATCGATTTCTCTCTACTGGATGGAGTACGTTTTCGATCTTTTAAACAGAGGAGCCTGCCCATCTTGGTTCTGCTTTCCAGAATATATAGCTCGAATATAGAGACAGTAGCAAGTTGCTAGGAGTCTACGTTTTCTCAAACATTAAATATATGATGTTGATCGGGTCCAACACCAAAGAAGCCGCAAGGAATTTATTTAGGTGATTAGGTGAACATTTGTAATGAGAAGAGCTGAAATTATATGCATGTGACAATGTTCGCATCCGATGATTATGTGGACGTCTAGGCAAGAGTAAATTTATTAAGTTGGAGCATTTTTACTATGGCGGACATGTAGCCTCCATAGCGTTAGGTCGTACTATAGTCAAGCATAAACTTGTGATAATATAAAGAAAAATTGCGACGATGGACACATGCATTGCAGTAGGGTAATAATAGGTTAATACGTTGAAGCCATACAAATATATTTCCAGGGGCAGTAATGTCTGGATGGATCCCGGTGTTTGATACGATGCACGGCATCCGGGGCGAGCTGAACGTCATCGTCAAAGTGGAGCTGTTCTCTGACTTCAACAAGTACAAGACATCCAGTTGCGGAGTGCAGTTTTTTCATTGTGAGTTTCCTACAGAGATACGGGGCCAACTATAACTGGGCAATGTAACAGGGATAGATAATGTTATACGTATGATAAAGCGAGATAGATAAATATGATATCTAACGTTCCAAATTAAATAAGCAAGGTGAACGTCAAGTATTTTACTAAAAAAATATCAAATTTATTTTTGATTTATCACAATGTTTAATGACTTCAGTTATTGGGAGTTATTCGATGAAGGTGAGATCAAGGGTACAATACTAATCCCAGCCAGGGTAGGAATTGATATTACTGACAAATATTTGTCCTGGGGACTTGGTTTCTATAATGTCTTTTCCTTATTTTGTCATTCTTAGTTCGTCTTCTGTTATTGTAGTGTGCAAGGGCAACAGGCGAATTATAAGAGATATATCAAGATATTTATTACATATTATGTAGACATAGTAATTGTGTATTTTATCCACGTTACAGGAAGACTGGAGTGTATATGTGTGGGTATTATTATAATGAAATGTATGTTCAGGTCCCATGATTCCGCCCGGGTACCGTGCGACGTCTATACATGGCTTCGTAGAGGAGCTGATTGTCAACGATGATCCTGAGTATCAATGGATCGACAAGATCAGAACCCCCCGGGCTTCTAACGAGGCGAGACAGGTTGCTTTCATCAAGCTCAGTAATCAGGTAAACGAAATACCTAAGAATGCTCACATCTTTCGAAGTTCTTCGGTTCCATGGAGTGTGTTTAATGTTCATGACCTCATTAGAGTTTTCGCTAGAGACATCCCCCACATATGTAACTTCTGTTAATTCATAGGGTGTGTATATATGTTTAATAATTGTTTTTATGTAATTATTCGACATACAGACAGACAACTGAGGGTTGTTGTAACAGCTGAGTGTCGAGCACAGCAGATTAAATGACGAGGAGAAGGTGAATTAAAAAATGGGTTAACAGACGAGGCGAGGGTGCCAAGTACATTTTTGATGTGACATTTATAAAATCCCGTTGCAGGTCCAACGCCTAGTCGGACTGAAAGCGGCGGAGCTTGGAGCCAATGCGGTGGTGGGCTACCAACAAGACTTCGACCTGGAGGGCGAGGCGGGGGTCGTCGCAAGAGCTATTGGTAATTAGAACTTGAACGAATACTAGCGATATTTTTCGACAAGTTCGGGGCCTAGCAATGAAGTAGTCTTGGTGGTAGACGGTTCAAATTAAGCCTTTATTTTATTCATCCTAAGTAAGAAATTGTAATAAATAAATATTTCTTGTTAATTGTCGATTTTAAGTCATTCAGGAGATAATTTTATAATTTAAACATAGTATTTTATAAACTATTGATTATATTTATATTTAAATTCAAAATAATTTAATCACAAAATACACTTATGCACGACATTTTTCGCTTCTACTGCCGTTTCGGGAAGGTGCTTTAACATCTAGGAGAAGCCACTCCTCGGTACGTCC
>DWPT01006678.1:0-11293 GCA_018251895.1 Agathymus mariae mariae
GATTTTCTGAACTTTTGCCTTGAATTTTCTCGTTCCAGTATATTTTCGTGAGCGTATAACATGAGTGTTTACACCCATATAAAATACTCAAAATTTATAAAAAAACACCAAATTAAAGTAATCAAAATTTTGATAAATTTGATTTGTAATTGTAGTTAAAACAATTATTTCAATAAAATCTAAAGAACCGAAAACATTAAAAAAGTAATTTGAAAAACCATATCCTACTTCTCTGTTACAACCTATAATCCCCAAATACACACTAAGTCAAAGTCGAGTTATAGAATCCCACCGGCATGCATGAATACCATCAACATTAATCTGCCTAGTACACAATCTACTGACGTCCAAAACGAGATATCGGACGCAATAGCCCCAATTTACTGTAAAGGAATTCGCACCACGGGCAGATGCGGTTGATTCAGAAATAAGGTTGTATAGAAGAGATCCTTACATCCTTTTAATTCTTAATTCCAAATAAATACCAAAAACTAAGATATCCCATTACCGCCTGTGTCACATAACCTAAAAGAAAAATAAATGTTCTTATTTAGAATAAGTATTCGTTTATCAGTCTTTCTGCTGACCGTCCGTAATTTCACGGAGCTTTCGGCGCGTCGCAGCTGCCTTGCGATGTGTATCGCATATAATCCCGTTGAGCTTTTTATAAACTTATTTACATCGAATTACACAAAGGTATTATTCTGCGATTGAATCTTGCACATTTTGCAATGCTACAGCTTATTTCAACATAATCACATTTAACATCAGCGAAAGAAAGCGTATTGAGGAAACCGCGTGCCTGGGAGGTTCATACACGTACATGACACTAAAAAGGGGCGACAACCAATGGTCAGGGTGATTGTTTCCCATGGCCATCGTTTATTCTACGTAATCATATATATAACCTTATAAAATTCACAGAATATTAATATCGAAGCATAAAAAAGTATCACGACAAATTTATATATACCTTACATTTAAAATTATCGACACACAAATGCATGTAATTTTTTCCTTGTATTTATTTCATAGGGGCAGAAGTACTTTTTGTGACTACTTGTTTAGTTTTACTATTACCATGCTCCTTAAGTATACCAGCGAACCGCCCTCGCTTAGCTTCAGTAAAACTACGCCTTACGCTTAAAAATAGCATCTGCATTGTTTTTAATTAATTTACAACTTTTTAATTTATGAACGAATCCCAATGAAAAGAATTTCAATATTAAGTGATGCTTACTGGAATACATTAGTTAAAACCATAACGAAATCAGTATAGTTTTCTGAGATTGGTGTTAATAAAGACCCCTTGTACTATTTGTTCTCAGATATCAATCATGTACAGAAAGCGATCAGTTAGAATTTTATTATATGTATTAATTGCTTCCTCTAGCAATCGGAGGCTGTGAAGTCTTACGTAGGAAATTAAACTTTTGTCTACACCACGTTCGAAGTACTCAAATTCTGGTGACTTGAAAACTTGTAACCAAGCAGTTTCTACCCTCATTTTACTGCAAGCTGTGATATTTATAATGTGGCGTAATTGTCTAGGCGCTAATTGGCAACTTCTATTGACTGGAGCTTTTTAAGTGAGAATGCTTGAAACGTGTTTTATCTTTATTTCGCCGCCCACCCACGATTTTCATTTGTTAGGTTGGTGACGTAATTAATTTTTAAATACTCATTGTATAAAGAAATAAAGTCTATCGAACGAATACTAATATAGGGTTCAATATGTTTCGATCCGTTTTCCGAAGTTATCAATCACATCGCTATTTTGAAGCCTAAGGAAAGTATAAGGACTTTTTAAAAGGTTTATTCTAACGAACATATTTTTTTAAGTTGTTAAAGAAAACACTTGAAAGTCTACCACGAATATGTACAGTTATCCATTTAGAAGTTTCGATATCTATCTCGTGTCCACTAGATTTATAAGGCAATTTAAATTAACAAATGTTTAAAACAAAAGAGTTCCGCATTTCATCATCTCTTTAAGCATTGAGCAGCAGTGAGCATTTCCGAAATAAAAAAAAACATATGACCTCTTCTTTTTTATTAAGAATATGTTGCGTGCAGCTCCGTGCATCACACAAATATATTATAACAATTTCGTTGCGTGTTTATTATTTAAAACCCTCTGAATCACTTAAAAACGCCATGCATTACATCAACAACGATTGAGATAGAGCAAAGTTACAGTTTTATCTAAGCGTTTTCTAAGTAAGTTCGTAGAAATCCTATACCCGAATGCGATGTACATTAAGTCTAAGTGCACAGTGCGTAAATAAGACCTTCATAAGGAAAGGAAATCCAATAAACAAGCGTATTTAGAGTAAATGGAACACTCTGATTCTGTTGAGATCTAGTACATTACTTAATGCAATAATAATATCCTCGTAAATAAATGACTACAATAAATGACGGCCTCATAAAACACATGTTATACATAAGTAAGAAGCACTGAAACGAATAACTATAGTGCCTCAGAACAAAGCTATTACAATTAGTAAATGTAGAACATATCTCAATTCTAACTAGGTTTCCATGCACGGAGCTAAAATTCGCCTAGCAGTTGGTAGTTAGTGACTGTGCCTGCCGAGCGAGGGATACGGGGTTCGCTCCCAACCGGGAGATACATTTATGTGACAGATAAATGTTTGTTCGTGGGTCGTGGGGATTTGTGATACTTTATTTGTGTACATCCATACCACCACTGCAATACGGAGAATCCAAGTGCGGAGGTTGTGAGTGTGTGAAAGTTTAATTATGAAACTCACCTGATGGTAAGTGGCTTAGATGCTAAAGCGCACTAATTTATTATAACTCAGCGTCCTATATGTCAGCAAGATAACATAAACTATTGGGGGGTAGAAAAAATTAGCGTGCGGAAAATTTATCTCTCCGACGAGGTCATTGTTGCTATAGCGTATACCTTAATTATATTGTTTAATCTTAATTATATCGTTAACTTGCAAAACACAGATTCTTCGACAGCTTCTGACGAGATTTAATAAATACTATGTAACTATAACAACCGGATATATAACAATATTATACAATTTCGATGTGCATGTATATTTCAGTTTGTGTATATTAGAATGTTTTTAAAAAAATATGTAATTCAAAGTTGTTTTCAGAAGAAAAAAAAAAATAACAAATTAATAAACAACCAGTCTCCACTCAAATTAATGCATATTTTACAAAACAGGCAGTAAATGTAACAATTGAAGACAAACACATTGTTTAGTTTGCCGTAATCCTTACGTGTAAGTGTGTGTATTATAGTATACACGGTATGTAGGTAGAGTTTGTTTTGAAGGAATTTATCCTCGTATTCCTTTGTCCGGACTCCGTGATAAACAACGATCAAAAACAATTTGCCAGATGGTCGCGTTCAATATATTTGGGGGTTGCTCGGTTCTTTATCACTCAGTTAAATCACGACTGTACCAGTCCTTGTTTACTGTGCTTTTATTAGAATCAAACATGTTGGTTTCGCAATGCCACTCGTGCAACAAGAAACGTTTGATATACAATACCAAACATCCATGAGTTCACGGTTCAACGGTCGAACACTAACAAGCGTGGCGCGACACGGTTTAATTTGAAGCAATTTCCTGAATTAACGATGTTATTGCCGGCCCCCGGGGCGTGCCGTGACGCACCAACATTCCTTTTTTATTAACTTACAACCGGCTACAGTGTACAGTGTATATCGATTAAACGCCAATCAAACGAGGGTTTTTACCTTTTTACGTCGTGGACATGGACAGTCTAGTGTATTACTTAAAACTTCTGTCTTCCTGATAAATACGTAAGTTGAATTTGAGTGAGTAGAATGAGTAAACGAATGAGTGAGTGAGTGGATGTGTGAGTGGTTGTGTAGAAGAGTAAGTGTGTGTGAGTAAAAGTTAGAGTGAATATATTTATGGATGAATAACGTAAGACTCAATAAATTTTTCAGAAATCCAGCTCAAGTAATCGACTGTCAGTACCATGGTGCCTAGTAGCAATGTTAAAGTGTTCGTCATCCGAATTCAACTCGTGTGATATTTAATACAATACATATCAACAATCCAGTCGTCCTGTTTAGCACTCACCTCAACAATTCTGTCGTTGACTTGTATCTTGCCGCAGAGATCCGCGGAGCTTCCAGCGCCTACACTCTTCACGAAGATACCGCTCAGTTCTTCTGCAAACATTTTTAATGTACTCGTAAGATCTGACAGGATTGTTGATCCAACTGACCGTTTTTGCTTTAAATCGTTATAGCATATACGTGAGGCTCCTCTCATAAGGTAAGGGATAAAGGCGTTGTATATCACGTTGATAAACAGGGTTGGCAAATTATAAACCCTTATGAGAACAATACGGTGAGTTTTATGGTTTCTTTAAACTAAGAGATATATGATAAAAAAAATGTAATAAGCATGCATAAACACACAACCGCCTCCACTGATATTTCCTACATTGTAAGAGGCATGGAGACAAATACAAGATATCGTCAACTGCTAAAACTTAAGACCCGCATAACTATGACATAAAATTCCTCGGCGGGGAATATGAGACTCTTCGTTGAATAGACAGGAATACTGCTTAGATGCTGGGTCATCTAATTCCTGATTTCAGACTACCATCGATTGGTGAGAGATGTATTGCAATTCCTTAAAATAAACATTCCCGAATATTTTATGTCACCATAGCTGCAACATTCCTTCAATTCCTACAATCTCGCACCCGACAATGAAAAACAACTGATCCTTTCTTTATGAGTTCTTTCAGCATGTGTGAGTGGAATTTGATAGTCAGTATGATTGCAAATGATTTTACATAAATATATGTTGATGTAAATGTACAGCTATGAAAACAAAGGATTACTTTTTCCCATCCCAGGTGGGTTACAAAAACTAATCGCTGTAAGAAGAAAGAATGTATCACCACAAGGGATCCATAAATGAAATGGAGTTGAGATTGGTGCAAATAACACGAATGAAAATCAAAACTGTAAATAAAATAAAATTGTAATATTTTTTTTTATATATCAATAGCCAGCAAACGAGCAGATGAGCCAGCTGACGGTATGTGGTCACTGTCATCCATTGACCTGATGTCCAAATCCAATTTACTGTTTCCTTTAAAACCCATAATTTAGATATGGATTTTACTAGGGTTCACCCTAATGATGCCCTATTCCGGAGCGAAACACGTGTTGGTGACGGTATGTAAGTTGGTATATACTTTTATTTATCATAACTACATGTTTTCCTTTGTGAGAGGGAGGGCGGTTCTATGCATGTATAGAAGTATATACCGATGGTATATACACAATGTGTATATCATAATGTGTGATACACATTGTGGTTGCGGATTGTTGCAAAGTAAATTAATACTTATTTAATAACAATGAATTTCCGCAAGGTAACGCCTGATACTATCAACTATATGGATTTTACTGTAAACTACGAACTAACACATATATTTTTTTAAATCTGAAAATTCGGAGGCTCCTTAGACTGAGTAATTATTGTGTAATTTTGGCTTAAATTATATTTAATCATAAACTACAGTACCGAAACTGGCAATATTGTCAGAGATGGACAGAAATGCTGGTGTCAAGGTCAGACATCTCCGCGGGCGGATTATCAGTAATTCTAGTAAAGTAAAGTTTCTATCAGAATTCACCGTTGTAACAATAATTACAACGAAACGTGTATTAGTTCCTAGCAGAGGGGCACTAGTCTCCAGCACGGTCGAAACACGAGTGAGGGCTTTCATGGCGCCTGCACTTCAGCAAGGCTCCGTTATAGACACATGACGCAGTAACGGTGCTGCCACCGCTTGGGTCACGTGCCATGTTCCGGTTAGAAACCGTATTCCGACATGTATATTATATAACTTTTAACTACTAACTTACAAACGAGTTAGATATTTATGACAATTTGTAACTTGACGTAAATATCAAACACGATATTCTTTCCGCCGCAACTGACACCACAATATATTTTGACGTTTGCCCTTTCCGCAATCACTTACCAGAATAACGTTCTTTATCTACCATTAAGGCTTATTAATTAATTAGGAAGGCGTCCGCAACAGCCCTCACAAGGGAATTCAGCCCACAGCGGCAATAATAGATCGATCTATTCATATTTTCCGTACATGTGTACCTGTTGACTGACCTGCCATTATAACAGGTTTATGTGTCATTTGATACTATATTTTTATTGTAGTCCAATAAACTTTATATATATATCCAACTTCAATCTGTTCTAGTCACATAGAAATAGTCATAATTACTGATTGTTATCATTATAAAAATAAAGACTGGAATATCTTGCCCACGTCGATGTTACCGGCTACTTACGATATGGAAGTCTTCACGAGAGGAGTGAGTAGGTTTTTAGTAGTGTGTTCAACAACTTAGACTTTATCACCACTTACCATCAATTAGAATTGATGTCAAGCATTAACTTATTGTATGTAAAAAATAAAGATTGATAGATCTGATCATGATCGATAGATCTGATCGTGATCGATTGATCTGATTATGATCGATAGATCTGATGATCTCAATACGATTAATCTATGTATACTAATTAAAAAACTCTAACGGGGCCGAATGTCCATAATACTTCTGAATATATTTCTGAAAAAATAAATATAGATAGGATTTGTTATCGGTATAGACAACATAAAAATTTTTTTTGGAATCCACGTATCTGTACACGTCGTTACGAATTCTGAATAGATGCGTAATGAGTTCTAATATAGGGTATCTATTCTACTTTTTATCTTAGAAAATGGATCTGTTCCCCTGAGATAAAGATAAAACTCTGTGTAGAGGTTTTGTTAAGAGAATATCAAATAATGTTTGAGGTATTGTTGTGATTATTTTATTAAATAATTATGTATCTAATTTGGTTCTAAAATTGATATTTGAATGATTAAAATGCGGTTATGTTAGATATATTACTCTGATTCTCTTTTTAAAAAAAGCAGGAAAAATATCTAGCTCGATCTGGATGAAGTGACTTAGGTAATGTAATTTGTGTTTTTTAGAGCTACATGATATTCTTACACGTCACGACTTGTGTACTTAGGGAAGAAAAAATGAATGCATTGTTATCGAAATGTATAGTCCAAGTTTTAGGCGTTGTTCCAAAAATATCTCTGGTGAATACATGCTTGTAATATAACAAATATACCTACCAATTCCTGCCAATAATATCATACCAAAATTCGCAATCCGGCAAAAACGCGGTGCCATGAACATCAGTTGAAATAATAAAGTTTCTTCCCTCACAATTTTAATAGAGTAATTTTTTTATTGAAGATTTCATTATTGCCTAATTATGAAAAAAAGAAGTTTTACAAATGTATATTTCTTGAAATGGACGATAGATTTATAACTCATTTATTCATAACCGATTCGTAAGATCTAATTGATTCATAATCCTCGTAGCCTTATTACATTAGAGAATGTTTTAAGTGCGTATTAATAACAGATTTTCTTCGTTCCCAAATCTCCTTAAGTTAATGTCTCATTTCCCTAGAACATGCCTTATTATGCAGATGATGCAAAGTACCTACAGTTCTCAGCAATTTCCACAAGCCAAGTATAGCTTTATAGATATTATGACATCCTAATGAATAGGGGTTATCGCCGTAGCTCGCAGAATTTCCAGTTAAAATATCACTTGGCTCGAAGGACCAACAGATGTTGTACATTAAAGATAATATAAGATAAGATAAATTTTATTTGTTTTGACTAAGTTATAGAAAGTTAAATAGTTCTTTATTCAGCTAAAATGATGACATGCAAATTTAAGATTTCAGGCTGGAAAAATGGAAAAATAAATAAATAAATAAACATTACAATACAATACAAAAACATATCTTATAAAAAGTCCTTGAATGGCGATAAATCTTAAGTAAAGATGCATAAGGCGCTTTTCAACCAAAATATACTAGGTAAGACGAGCTGTTTTCATCTATAATAAGTTCGTAGCCTTCATAATAAACGTATCAGTCAAAAAACTGCGGTCTTTTTTTAGCGGATAGATGAAAAGCATATTATTAGATATTTTTTTTTTATGGTAACAGCCAACAAACAAGCAGACGAGCCACCTGATGGTAAGTGATCATCGTCGCCCATGGACATCAGCTAAACCAAACGTATCACTGATGCGTTGTCGGCCAGGAATTGAGAAGAAGGTAAAAAAGAAGGTACTGGCTCTCAAGCCCCCAGCCGGAACACGATGAGTCGTTTGGCACCTCAAGCAGGAGGGTGGTAGCTAGCCAGGCAGGCTTCACGAGAAGATAATACTACCAATAATAATATTAACGACTTAATAATAATATTGATAATATAATCTTTACGCAAAGCCCTACCGACAAGCAGGGCGGCTTCTGTCACCTCTTACGACACCCTGTTTTGCCAACATGAGATTGGGGTCAGTGTTCTAGGCCGCCTCAATACGGTCATATTGTTAGATATCAATTGTTAAGCAGTATTTTAGGTCTTAAAGGAACTTGACTTGATGTCAATCCGCTGCTACGAAATCAAAACTATGACCGTTTACCAATTTTGACGATTATTCGATAGCACCATTTTTCGAGTACCTTAATTGTATCAATAGCTTATATGGCTGAATGAATACTTGGAAATATACCTTGTTCACAAACGTATCCTGCTACGGTGATGCCCAAGCCTAGGGCGGAGTCCTTGTTCAGTTCCACTTGGTAGCTCACGGTCTCAGGTTCTCCCGTGCCACGCACTGCCATATCCAGTGGTAACCTGACAATAAGAACGAAGGACTTATAAAGAGGAATAGAAGTGTTTGAATATTGTTTCAATGCACTTTGTTGCAATGAATAGAAAAAAATATTTTTTTAAGAGTACCTTGTCACTGCTGCTGGAGCTACTCATATCGTGGTTGATTAAAGTATGGCGGCGCGAAAGTACTCTTGACCGAGGGACAAATGTATGTACTCGGCATATTGTTCGTTTTAGTTTCCCGGAAACTCTGATATAATTTAATACACTAAAACATGACGTTCATAAGTGTATTTACAGAATACCTACATGATTAAATGATTTTGAATTTAAATTTGAATTTAAACAACATCTTGTTCCAATTTTTGGGATAAAAGTAACCTAATTAATTTAAAACAGATGGTTCTCACAGCAAATTTTCTCAAATTTATCAATAGGGTTGCTGCATTGTGTTTTCTATGATCCGTTATTGACCTGTCTATTTGCCTGAAGGCTTACTTCTGCAGCTGCAGTCGACTTTGCAGACTTCTGGGCATTGCCCTTGTAAGTCGATTGAACATTTAACTGCGATAACTTTCTCATATTCAGTAAAATAGTTTTGATGTCGCGGTTTCCCCTAAGCATTTGCCTATTTTGTTATTTAACTCTCAAATATAGAGAATATAGGGAAGAAAAAATTTTGGCTGCCGTTCAACATTTTATTCTATTGAAAGGTCTTCTTTATATAATTATATGTCCTAGTTACTACCAAAATAATCATCGTTACATATAACGGGAGCCCGGTGAACAACGTCTTTTAAATTATGTGTCATGTATGTTGTTATAGACTAATGAAGTATCAATTCGCAGCCGGCATGTGTGATGCACTGTACCCTCACATTGTGAGAAAAGACCACAGCCGGCAAATAACAGAGAGAAAAGTTTGGGGTTGGATGAAAGCAGTAATGTTACATTTATGGTCTGTTAACTGCAATACCTATAGTCATATGAATATTTACCTCAGAGGCGGTGGTTTAGGCTCCACAGGAGGTGGTATGATAGGCGGCGGTCGTGGGACTGGCGCCAGTGCCCCTCGAGGTACCACCGCCACAATTGACGCTACGGGCTGTGAAAACAATTATAAATTGAATATATAGCTGCATACCATCTCCGTGGTTAAGTTGTTTTTATCGACACAAAACCAATGAAGAAAGTTCCATAACTGCTTCCATAATCCGAAGTTCACGCAAAGCAATTTGTTGCTTATAGTTAAAAATAGACAGTGACAAATATAATACTTTGTTTAACTTTTGATAATACAAAACGTACAAGTTGTTTTCTTTAGCAAAAATCGTGAATCTATCCTGTTTACGGAATGATTTTAAAAGCCATATTCACCCGATGATGCAATCGTTCTTCAATAATGGTTGGAGATGGAGATGGGGGGGTGGTGTCTTCACAAAGCGCGCCAAAGCCATCGTGGCCAGCCTCTGCTAAGCTTCTCTCCAACTCTATGGGGTCTGCTAGTAGCCGCGATGGCACGATCGGTGCTTGTGACGCGCCCAAAGACTGTTTGTAAACAAAAGAGTCAAGAAAGTAAAAAACAATCCAAATTCTCTTAGATCTACAACGCATTGTAAGAAATTTCAACGTTCTCCGTTCAGTACATTCAGTTTGTTTGTAACGCCATGGTGTAATAAACATCATAGTCGGCTTGCTTGTTCGATCTCGCCATTAACTTTTTTTTAAGCTTTTAAATTATGACCATAAAAAACTCAACAATGAGTACTATTTAGTTTCCTTTCTGTTCATTGCTTATCTCAAAATTATGATTTAAAACTTAGAACGTAAAGTTGATAGGGTCTACTGTCATTAGTGCCTATCAAGTGTCAATGTCAAAAGTTTCTTTTCGCAGTAACTCGTCATGTAATTGAATAGAAATATTTGCATAGAATATAAAAGTTAAGATTAACTCAAATTTACTACATAAAACCTTACAAAGGGTTTTTCTCTTGTACCGCACCAAAATCGTCCCCAAGAGGTCTTCTTTGTTCAATTCAGTCTATGCGACATTTGATATGCGAAGTCATAATAATCTAGGGTAATATACAAAGACCCCGAGGGCAAATCGGATACGACCCCTTCCGACGACGTAATGATGCGGTCAAAGAAATTATTCTCTCTGCAAACTAGCTTAAAAAGGTTTAATTATGAATAAATGGTGTAATTAAATTTAATAGTGTTCGGCTTGTAGACACGATCTAAGAGGAATAACCCCTTCTTCTCAAAGACGTAAAATTGACAAACCTTTCAAAAATACAAGATACAATTTTTTTTTAAATTCATCCTTAAGTTGTTGAATACTTTTTAATAGTTTTTTGTCCCATTAAAGTATAGTTTACCCGACTTCTTTCACTGTTAATAATTTCTTATGACTCTTTCTTCTTCTTCTTATGAAGTATTTTTTTTTATATTACAAATAGACGACAAACGAGCAGACGAGCCACCTGATGGTAAGTGGTCACCGTCGCCCATGGA